>JASAND010031783.1:0-115622 GCA_030248195.1 Trissonchulus latispiculum | reverse complement strand
AGACTTAAAATTTATATAAGCTCCAAATTTCAATAAAGACATGAATATAGACAGTTTGGCTACCTGGAAAGCACCATCATAAAATGTATCAAATTTTAACATTTAATTTTGTTTGTCCTCCTATAGATAATATAAATGAAAATTTATATTACTGTTGTATACTTGTTTAACTATCACTACTTGAGGCGGCCGGCGGCGAAACTTTCAAAATTCTTTGTATGGGGAAAGACCAAAAAGCTTAATTCCATACTCCTCCATTGATGACCAGCGGCTATCAGAATCACTTCTGTAAAATGTCGCAAGCACGTACTACAATAGTTATTTATTATTTATTGATATTTTACAAGAGTACATAATAGTATAAAAAATTTAATGTTTTATACTATTATGACTCTCTTATTGGAACTAAGATTTTAGTAATATTGTAACGGATCAAGGTTGGAATGGTCAACCTTTCCGTTGCTGGCGGTAGTAGCTAGCTAGGCTAGCTACCCGCTTGGCTTCCTATATCATCATCATTGTGGGCTGGGACACGTTTGCAAGTCACGTAGCTCTCCCAACGTGTATGCGTGGGATTGGGTGGGTTCCCCCCTCGTGACTTTGGGAGCTACGTGATTGGGGGCAAATTCTCACTAGGGGGCGCTCGTGGGAGGGTCCAACCCAACACTCGCTTCCCCCCTTCATTATTGTATAATTCTGTCAACGTGTGCGCTTGTGTTTATTCTGCTATTCTCCCCCATTTATTGTATATATTTTGTGTGTCTCCCTCAGCTCTCCCCAGAGCTTGGTACGTTGGCTGACCCCCGTTGAACTGCAGCAAATGCCTGCGAAACCAACTGAAATTTCGGGCGGCATAATTGAGAGTTGTGGAAGAAATTACAGTGATTGTGAAATTCAAAGGAGGGGTTTCCAAGCCATAATCATTTGATTAAAGTTGGCGAAAAAGAATGAATCAGGAGTCAGCCAGCACAGGAAATATTTGTCGTAAACAAACCAATTTAACCACCTCCGACTCCCTACTTTTGTTGGTTTTTAGGGATATTTGGAAAATGAAGCCTCTTTAATGTATTTTCTCTTGTATCAATACAGTGGCAAAACGGACCGGTATGATTTGAAATTAATTGATTCCTGAAAGCTACTGTTTACTGTAGCGCTGTCCTTGCTGAAACCATTATACTACAAACAAGAGATGGAAACTGATTGTTTTTGTTGTTGCTGTTGTTGTTGTTGTTGTTGTTGTTGTTGTTGTTGTTGTTGTTGTTGTTGTTGTTTCCTGCATTAGACATCACACTGTGATGATCATCACCGGAAGACTCAAAGTAAAAGCGGAAAATGCAATTCGACAACTTGAAAATTCACCTCGATAAAGATACAAGTTAGAACCCCAAGAACCCCATCAGAAAAAAGGTTTTTTCATATGCAGCACTCGATAACTGACTACTTTACGTGACTACGTTACGGATCACATCAAACGTCATGATATGCTTATAGAACTGTATCTCAGTCTTCAAATTTGTAGCAAATAACCGGGTTGTACTGGAGGGGGGACTGGCTTTTCTCCGAAATTTAGATTGAAATTTGGGTGTGTACTACATCCAAAGCCCACAATATGAATATTAATCGACAGCTGACAACTAGATGAACACGTTCGAAAGAAACTTTAGTCCCGACAACGCAGACACTTTTCGAAATCCCCAGACTCTAGAACCCTCAGAACCTCCAGCAAATCATGGGGAAAAATTTGTGTGAAATCCTGGGGAAAATTTTGTTAAAATTTCCCGCTGAAACTATGCTTTAACCCCGTTGTCTGACGGGATCTGTTATTTTCAAAAAGCAGTGCATTTGTAATAGTTTTGACATAAAGCTTAGGTTGGAAAGGCAAGACTCAGTGTGCTTATGTGCATGTTGCTTACAACTAGTGCGCTCAGATACACTAAAGAAACTTGGCTAGTAGCGAAGGTTTGCACTAACTGACGGGAAAATTTTTAGGCATTACAAAAACTAACCCCGTCAGAAATCCCGTCTAGAGCGGGGTCTTTTGAACGGGTTCCCGTCAATATTCCCGTGTGATAGGGAGAGCCGGGAATTAAACTGCAAGGCTCAAAGTCAACACTCACTCAAACCACCCACTTGGTACTTAGGACTGAGCGCAAGGGAAGCAAACCTTCGTCTGCGGGTGGAGATCTTTAGTCCAGGCGGCTCTCGAACCAACCGACTTGCCTCGCCAAGGGGAAGAGAATAATTTTTGGTGGACGCCGACGGGGCGCCTAAGTGAAAACAAGAGGGGGAATCCGTACAACAAATGTAATCTCAGTTAAGAAGTATTCCAGGCTACTCCCAGAATCTACCTAGCTGTCCCGCAAGTTGTAGAATTAAATTAAGAATATGACAACTGGGCTGTTTAATTAAAATAATACAATTGCACGAACAAGAACAAGGGACCACCTGGGCCACCCAGAGTCAGAGTGGGGGGACAAGTTATATACAGCAAGCTACCCTCTCTTGGTCTCGCCTTCCTACAGTGCAACTTTGCATAAATTTTTCCGTAAGCAAAATCAGTTTTTCCGTAAGCAAAAAAGCTGGCTGTCCTGCGTTATTATATATATAGATTATATATATATATATATAGATATTTATATATATATATATATATATATATATATATATATATTTCGACGGAGTCAAATTTCGTTTTAAGTACGGAAACATAGTGACGATTGAGATACTCTTTATCAATAAATTCTCCGTGTATGCCCCTGTAGTATTTCCAATCCGGAGCAGAGGACCGATGGTGTTTCCGACTATTTGAGGAGCAACTAACTCACAGTATACATACATTGAATAAAAACCAGCTTTCATATCGGGCTCTCCGCCACCAACGATAACTTTCTCCTTCTTGTTTACATGCGTCGGTAACTCCCTTTCAATTACACCTTGAGGATTCAGATTGTCTCCTTCTCCAAGCTGAAGTATATGTATATGCTGAAGCCTACTACCCAGTTTTAGATCTACAATATCAAAAGACTTTCCCTCTCTCTTTTGAAAATAATGTTTACTCGGTGAGCATGCTGATCAAATTCAACCATGACACCTGGAGGTTGACCTTCTCGATTTATCATTGTATTTAACGTATGATTAATAGCTTCACCTAATTCTACGATTGATGAGTAATATCGCAGTGGAAGGTATTTCGTTTTCGACGTACCATGAGAGAATGCTATGTAGATTTCAGGACTGACGTCTTCTCTAAAAGTATTCCATGTCACAGGATACATCAGTTCTACAAGGGCTACCTCCTATTCACCGTCGAGATTGATTCGATGCGGTAGCTTCACTCGAAAGTCGTTCAATTTATTTGTTAAATAGTCGCCAGTATTTGGTATGCAGGGTATGCATTAGACGTTACTTTTACAATTTTGAATAGCTCTTCTGACCAATTTGGTAAATACCCTTTCCCAAATATTCTCTTCGCTTTGCTCATTCTAATAATGTCACTCACTGTAAGTTTTGACCGTGGCGCGGGTTGGTCCGGATACAGCTTGCTGCACACGTCATAGTGATTATTTGGATTAGATGCGTCCAATGGAGTCATTCCAATACTTCTGTGTTTGCTATGGTTATATCCGTCAACAAATATTTGTAATACATCCACATATCTATAGGTTCTAGACTTTGTAAAATACTTCCAAAGTTTCGTCTTTATTGTCCTATTAAATCGTTAAACAATGTTGCACATAATATCTGGATTATCGCACATAGAATAGTGAGTATTGCTGGCTTTGAGTAGGTTCTGAAATTGTGCAATCTGAAATTCTTTTCCTCTACCTGGCTGTAACATCTCAGGTCTCCTATTGGACTTTAAAGGTTACTTACTTACTAGTTACTAGTTAATAGGACTTACTTCTTTAAAGGTGCTAAAAATATCCTTTCCAGTTTTTGACTTTACAGGGACTACCCACGCATACTTAGAAAATACGTCAATGCAGGTTAGCGAAATCTGTTACCATCGTTGTCATCAGCAATTCTTGTCATATCAGCAAGATCTACCTGCCACAGCTTATCCATATTGGATACGAAATAACGACGCCGGGGATATCTACGGCAAATAGGTTTATGTATGGTGTAAGTATGTTGCTTTTTTAACCATTCCTTAATATCCGTAAGCTTAAGACCATTAACTTTATTTTTCAAATAACTATACAATTACGTTCACCTGAAGACGCAACTGGACTATTCGAATCATAAACATAGTAACGTAAAGTATCTTCCATTTCAATGTTTTCAGGCCTAATCCTGATCCAGATTGCAAATGTCTCGTACGTAGTGCTTCAATTCACCGAGCTACTGGTCTTCTTGGGGTAACATAGGGATCGTTTATTAATTGCCTTCGGGCAGGATTACCAATGAATTCTCTAGGAACATTAGTATCACGCAATACCTCAGTGAAAAGACGAAATCCAACGGCTGGACTTTTTGTTGGACGATTCCTTACAAAATCATGTATAAGGTCTGTAATTCGAGATCCAGGAGCATCCTTGCCCTTATACGAAATCTCCCCCTTTTCATTAACCTTGAAATCTGTCACTGCCTGTAGATGCCATTCAGCAGACGTCTATGAGAGTTATTTTGCCTGTACATGGCAAGTTTGACATCATCTGGAAATTTACATTTTTTATTGATTGTTTTAAATCCATTTCCACTTCGTCTTCGTGTTTTTAAAATAGTCTGGCCTAACCAGTATAGAATACTTTATCACCGTTTTAGCACCAAATCAGTGACAAGTCCACCAACAACCCCCAGAAAAGGTGCTAGTAACGCAGGTAGAAATTCACTGCATTGCAACTTTAAAAAAGGTGTAGGAATGACGGTACTCGAGGGGTTTCCCTTTTGCAACGTTACCTAAGCTTTGTGCCATGATCTAAGACTGAATACATTTATTAACTTTCTGCATAAAATGTCATAACATAACAAATCAACTAAACACACACTTCTTTCCTCAGTTCATCTCTGATCTTTTCTAATATAGTTCCTAGCTTATTTTATCCTTCACCAGCACAGTGTTTAACAGTTCCAGCACCCCATGACCAAAACTTAAACTTTTAAAATCTCACTACAGTTTGGGAACGAATTCCAACTTAAGCTTGGTTCGATTGTGCCTGGACGGCTCAATTGGTAGAGCGTTGGCCTAGATCGCCAAAGGTTGTGGGTTCGATCCCCACCGCAGGCCCGAATTTTTCATGTCGGAGGTGCTGTAGTGACAGTCTTAGTTTCATTTGTTCTTTCATTTGTCTTGCCCATTACGGTTTGAAACGGTCGAGGTTTGTTCCCATCAGACTGTGTGGGCTGGCGCGAAAGCGTCGTCTATAATGTTACTAAAGTTTGGGAACGAATTCCAACTTAAGCTTGGTTCGATTGTGCCTGGGTGGCTCAATCGGTCGTTGGCCTAGATCGCCAAACGTTGTGGGTTCGATCCCCACCTCAGGCCCGAATTTTTCAGGTCGGAGGTGCTGTAGTGACAGTCTTAGTTTCGTTTGTTCTTTCATTTGTCTTGCCAATTACGGTTTGAAACGGTCGAGGTTTGTTCCCATCGGACTGCGTGGGCTGGCGCGAAAGCGTCTTCTAAAATGTCACTACAGTTTGGAACGAATTCCAACTTAAGCTTGGTTCGATTGTGGCTTGGTGGCTCAATCGGTAGAGCGTTGGCCTAGATTGCCAAAGGTTGTGGGTTCGATCCCCACCTCAGGCCCGAATTTCTCTTTCAATTATCATGATCATTATCATGTTCACGTGACTGCTGTGTACTCTGGGAGGTAGACAACCTACATATACATATAGTTACGGCTTGGACACATTATCATAACTAAAGCTTAATATTGGCAGCATCTTTAGGTTCCATCTTCTGTAGAAACTTCTTTTGTGATGATGACCAGCTTGAAACGGAATTTTAACCACATTTAAACACAAGATTTAAGTTATCCCATACAGGTTTAAGGTATTCACGGTTGACATACACCCACACCAAATTTCACTTCCATTAGTAAAGGTTTGTTCTATGGCTGTGGGAAGCTTCTACGCAGGATCCGACAGACTAGAAATGGCCACTTGGGCAGTTTTCGAATGTCACAAAAACGCGACAGCTGCACACGACTGGTGGACAGCTGAGATATCAGTATTTTATGACCATAACCAAGTCCTGTATCTGTGCCAAAAACTAGGCCAATCAGACAAAGTTATGAACTAATTAAAATTGGATGACTAATTTTCATCCAGCAAGTATTTGTTTATATGTATAAACCTAACTGCCGAAGACATTTTTGAGGAAAAGAGGAATGCTGACACTGAATAAGTGCCAGATAGAGTACAGCCATTGGTTCTACAACACTCCTCACCTGGTAACGTTAAGTCCTTAACCCAGGACAGTGGGAGTTGTTTTGAAAGTATAGCATAGTATAATGTAGTATGCAAGTATAGTCAAGCACTTCAAGCAGGCTACAACTGAAATAGGGTTAACCCCCGTTTCGCTGCTTGAAGCTGCCTGTAACTGAAAACTTGTCAACCACATTTTGCTTGAGAAGGGGCTGATTTTTCTTCGGCTGGTGAAAGGCTGGGGCAGGGGCTGGTTTTTACCCACACCCTTATTTTCTAGATGAAACGGTTTAAAACCTCCCACCTAAAACCTTAACCCCTTTATTCCCGCGGCTGCCAATTGGCACAAGTGCTGATTTTTGGCATCTTATATTTTGGGATAGGGTGCAGTTGCCGGTTGGCAATCCGGGCATTTGCTCCTTTTATCTTTAACACGTCCACCCTATTTTGGGAGAATATTTCGTCACCTGCTTGAAAAATCTAGTTTCTATGGCATGCCGCCGGCCATGGAAATTTTGATGATTTCAAGCCCTGTTCGAGCGCTGTATTCAAGCAAATCCAGAGCCGGCTGTAGTTCGTCGGCAGAAAAGTCGTTCCACCAGGTGATGCGGGAGGTTATGCGCATTAAAATAAGGTATAGTTGATCCCGTCTCTGAATCAAGTCTTGCAGCTAGAAATAAATTTATTGGATTTTTGCAATGAAGATTTAGCAAAATTTCGTACTTTGTCCGACTTTGACGGCTTGTAACTTTTTCTGGGTGCATCGGAGACCCTTCAATGCTATTATGAAATTATTTTATTATGAATTATGAAATTATTAAATGTAGAGCAATTAATTCTCTATCGATTGGTGGCAGTCCCATCTCTCTAGATAGTCTCAGTAAAAACGGCAGCCAAAAATGTAAAATTGGTCATTTTGAGCCGATTTCCCCGAGAAGTCTTGGGCAGAAGAGGGTTAAATAGGTTAAACAGAATAAAGATGCTTAAGCTGTACATATGCTTTATCTGGGTGTATCCGGCCGTTTGTAGACTGACAGTTTGAGTTGAACAGGGCTGTATTCTAACAGAAATAGAAACATGGAAGAATTAGCTGTAAAATATTATTCAATATCTGGTGGAACATTCACGCTCTCTAATCTTAAATTTTCACGTTACATTAACATAGAGGGATTTTTGATGGTGCCGACCGTGTGGTCCCGTGCTGCTTGACTGCTAGGTGGCATAACGTTGTTGCTTATGAGGGTTGCGTTTGAAAATTCGCATGGTTGAACCATTGAGGAATCTGAGCGCATAATTCATGTGGCGGTCTTTTGAGTGAATTCAGAATTTTGAAACTGAAACAGTCTAACAAATTCGCTGTAATTCTAACTTCATTTAAGTTGATGGTACTACATTGTGCAATTTTTGACACTGTCATGTACCGACATCCTCATTACAAAAGCACCCATTAGGTAGAAGCAAGGGACTGTGTCAAAAGTAAAGCGTATATCTGGCCACGATACTTGCTTCATGCATACTGCGTAAAATTCATAATCCAAGCCGTTTTCTTTGGACTAAGCGTGCTTTGCTTACTGTGAAGCCTTTTTATCTATAATTTTTGTGACGGTTGTGCTGCTTGTGACGGTTGGTATACTTAGCAACATTAGCAGTAAAGTACTTTTAACCTAGTCTACGGTATCAGCGTATCGAGCAATAACCTGAGAAGTAGACCTGTAAACCAGTGAAAACTACAGATTATACTTGTATTGATAACTAGTTTAACTTGTAATCCTATCTAGCAAAGTATGCTCGGTAAACTACCAACGATGTCCTGTAGAAATTACAAGGCATAACCTGTATCTTCTACAAAAGTGATTCCAGTAGTTTCCAATGGAACATTTCTAAGAGTGTTCTATTCAGGTCGTACATACAGCTATACCAACCCACCTGATGCAAAGAAATTATCGTGTTTGAGTATCACCGGAATCGTCTCTTCTTGTCAAAATGAATAAGCACCATACTTATGAACGGTATAAAATTCCGACAAACTTTCCATAGCTCAGTTGATATAGAGCATTTACCTGGTGCGCAAAAAATTGTCATGTCCAACTTCTACCGGAGTTCAGAATTTTTCATACTTCACATCACAATGCGATGTCATGTCAAGATCATAGTACTCTTATTTTTTTCTTTCTTATAACAAATTAGAGCACGCAAAGCTTACATTCTGAAAATAGTTGAATCTTTCTTTACAAAAGTCTTAAACCTGTGTTGGCTATTTCGTGCGGTTTTCTGACACGTATCACACTGCTCTTGTTATTGTTGCTGCTGTTTAGGTTTACAACATTTACTGTATTTAAAGTCGAGAATCATGACGAAGTTGATCATCCTGATCTGCCTCTGTGGACTGGCGAGTGGTACGATTGAGATCTGTCCCCTGCAGGGGGAAAACAAGGGCTACGAAGGGTATCGTAACATGGCAGATTGTCGGTCGGACGGGTGTCGCGACTGTGAACCGGGTCTCCAGGGAATCTGCAGCGTCGTTTGTCGAAAACCCCCGGCCAGCAAAGGCGACTACTACACTCGTCAAGATTGTCGGAATGGCGGTTGTGGAGCGCAGAATTGTCTCGCGAAGGAATCCACTCACTGGGCCAAGTATTATGTTTGTGCTAATCCTAACGAACACAAGTGGGTTTGTGGAACTGCACAGGATCCATACATTTGTGGATCGGCCAATGGAACGATTGAAATCTGTCCCTTGCAGGGGGAAAACGAGGGCTACGAAGGGTATCGTAACATGGCAGATTGTCGGTCGGACGGGTGTCGCGACTGTGAACCGGGTCTCCAGGGAATCTGCAGCGTCGTTTGTCGAAAACCCCCGGCCAGCAAAGGCGACTACTACACTCGTCAAGATTGTCGGAATGGCGGTTGTGGAGCGCAGAATTGTCTCGCGAAGGAATCCACTCACTGGGCCAAGTATTATGTTTGTGCTAATCCTAACGAACACAAGTGGGTTTGTGGAACTGCACAGGATCCATACATTTGTGGATCGGCCAATGGAACGATTGAAATCTGTCCCCTGCAGGGGGAAAACGAGGGCTACGAAGGGTATCGTAACATGGCAGATTGTCGGTCGGACGGGTGTCGCGACTGTGAACCGGGTCTCCAGGGAATCTGCAGCGTCGTTTGTCGAAAACCCCCGGCCAGCAAAGGCGACTACTACACTCGTCAAGATTGTCGGAATGGCGGTTGTGCAGCGCAGAATTGTCTCGCGAAGGAATCCACTCACTGGGCCAAGTATTATGTTTGTGCTAATCCTAACGAACACAAGTGGGTTTGTGGAACTGCACAGGATCCATACATTTGTGGATCGGCTAATGGAACACTTTGTGGAGCGGTTGAACACTGGCACACTTATGTGTGGGGACGTCCATTTCGTCTATGCACTGATCACCAAGTACTGACTGTTCTCCTTGGATCAAGCGGTACTGGCCATAAACCGGCCAGAATTGCCCGTTGGTACGCTAGATTATTAGCATATGATTTCCAAATTGTGTACAAGCCAGGACATCAAAATTCTGTAGCGGATGCATTGTCACGTTTACCTTTACCAAATGGATCTGATTTTAAAGATGATGATATAACAGTAGCTTATCTATTCCCATCAACTATCACTCTCCAAGAAGTGTCAGAAGCTACGAATACAGATCCCATTTTATCACAGATTAAGCAACTGATATTAACCGGATGGCCGAACAAGTGCCCAAGTGAAGAATTAAAGTCATATCACAACATCAAGGACTCATTCTACATTGTTAACGACTGCTTGTTTCGCGATGGAGATCGGATGGTGATACCTACAACACTACAACAACACATTCTTAACTTAGCCCATGAAGGTCACCGTGGAATAGTAAAGACGAAACATGAATTACGACAAAGCTACTGGTGGCCTGGAATGGACACTGCTGCGGAAATTTTGGTCAGAAACTGTGCGAACTGCAACGCGAGTGATAAAATACATCCAATGAACCCTGCAATCGGTCCTATCAGTCCTAGTACATATCCATGGCAAACTATTGGAATCGACATTATGGTCCCATGTCAAACGCCCCAAATCATAGTCAGTACCTAATTGTTATCCTTGACCACTACTCCAAGTGGGCTGAAGTCTCATGTTCAGGAAAGATAACAACCAGAAACATTATTCAAGTCCTCCATGGTTTAATTGCTAGATATGGGATTCCAGAAAACATTGTTTCCGACAATGGTCCACAATTTCGAAGTGAAGAACTTCAACAATATTTGAAAGAGAATGGGATAAATCATAGATTCACTGCGAACTATAATCCTCAAGCTAATGGATCAGTTGAAAGAATGAACAGATTTCTGAAAGAGAAACTACAATCAGAATTGTACGGAGGCAAAGCATGGAAAGAAGCGATTATTGATATACTTCGAACTTACAGACAGACAACCCACAGGGCTACTGGAAAGAAACCAGCTGAAGCATTTCTAGGAAGGAGCATCAGAACAAAGCTAAACGCACCTATCTTCAAGCCATCCAATGCCAGAATTCGGTTATCACAGTCTCATATGGATCGATACCAAAAATCATATACTAGCCAAGATGCAAAGAAACATTATCACTTCCGAGTTGGTAACTACGTAAAGTTTCGGAAACCTTGGTCTCCAAAGGGACTTTCGATGTATTCCAAACCTCTGAAGATCACTGAAGTATTAGGCCCGCATACGTATCGACTGGAGAACAAGAAAGTCTGGAATGCACGAAAACTTATTCCAGCTCAGAATCCCAGTGAAAGCAATGAATCCTATGTTGATGACATTCCAGGTGAAATTCCAGGAGATGTTCCATATAGTTATGATGAGCCTAATTTGCCTGTGAATCAAGAAGAGCCCAATGTCCGCAACAATGCTCATGGACCCGAACTACGAAGAGGTGGAAGACAACGTCAAGCACCTCTGAGATACAATGCCTTACGTGGCGAATTCTTCAGACGTCGCTACGTGGACACATAGAGCTTTCAAGGGAGGAGAAGATGTTGTAACAGAATTTATCTGAAAAACCTTAAAAATGTTTGAGTTACGTACTACTGTTATATAGTTGATATAACATGATATAAGTATAGTTGTTAGATGGTTCTTCGCTTACAACATAATCCTAACGAACACAAGTGGGTTTGTGGAACTGCACAGGATCCATACATTTGTGGATCGGCCAATGGAACGATTGAAATCTGTCCCCTGCAGGGGGAAAACGAGGGCTACGAAGGGTATCGTAACATGGCAGATTGTCGGTCGGACGGGTGTCGCGACTGTGAACCGGGTCTCCAGAGAATCTGCAGCGTCGTTTGTCGAAAACCCCCGGCCAGCAAAGGCGACTACTACACTCGTCAAGATTGTCGGAATGGCGGTTGTGGAGCGCAGAATTGTATCGAGAAGGGATCCACTGACTCGGCCAAGTATTATGTTTGTGGTAATCCTCCTAATTAAGGGCTTCCTTGGGAAAGAGTTATATAATCAGAGTTGAGAGAGGGTCACCATTGTTAAATTTTATGGTCACTTACTTTGTGCATTAAAGTCCGTCGCATGATGTCTTATACTCGAAGCCTAAATATGTAGTTGTTTCGTTGTGTACTTAAGGGGGTATACCTAGGGGTTTGCACAACTTCTTGGGAGAGCGCTAGTTTTTTGCATGCAAGTAGGTAACATATTATAGTTAAAAAGTTAATATAAGGCATTGATATATCCCATGACATCCGAGCTGAATGGGGCCCCAATCTGAAAAACTTCTTTCATTTTTTAAAATTTTAGATTGGTCTTTCGGAAGCTCTGAATGTGTTTTTGGGGAGGCCTAATACTTTGCACACATACTTCTATGGACACGGATTATATACACGCCAAACGGCAGCTCACAGAAGCTTCTCGTTCAGGAGTACTGTAGCCGCAAACTCTAAAAATTGCAAAATTTTCATAGGTGACCAGTCGCCGTTTTGAGCCTAATCCCCCAAAGTGCTCCAAATCTTCTGAATTTTTTATAGAACATACCGAAGATATATGGCTAAATATGTGCCATGTTTGACGGGTTTAAGTTTTGTTATGGTTTTTTAATGACTGCTTAATTATGTGGCTAACAGTGAAAAAACGCTCAAAATCGGCATGTAGCTAAACTTTGATGGAAGTTATCTCATCGAAGAAGCAATACCGTGACGTGTGCAATTAGAAAAGTTGTTTAGAATGATAAGACCTTCGATTGAGTACAATTTAGTATTAATTCGACGATTTTTAAAATTTGCCATTTTTGGCGGGTAGCTAATTTTACGTCTCTGACAGCAACAATTGAACAAAATGTGGTATTACTTTTTACTGCCGCGGTCGACAAGCCTCAAATTTTGCACACATTTATTGTATTAAGAGACATCTATGTGCAAAATTGGAGCCCAGTTGGATTCTTGCAGCAGATTAAGCCTATAAACGAAATATGCCAATTGCCATAATTTGGGGGTAGGATGCTTGGTAAATGCCGTGCTGCTCCTTCTTCGACTTAAATAAACTTCGACCACCCTATGCACGAAAAAGCCGTAGGTCAGCAACTTTGCGAGGCTGCTGGAAACGCTGTGAAAAACGAAAAGCTTCGAAACTTTTAATTATTTTGGAGGAACCCAGGTACTAATAGGTGACAAATTTTGAGCGCAATCGGAAAAATGTTTGTCATGAGTGTATTCGGTATATACCCTTAAGGTATACCAAACAAGCAAATTGGCATGAATGGGTTGCCGATGTAATTTGTCCTCTTATGAACAAGTCAATTTTCCGTGTCGAGTATGACGAAATCCGCAAATCTTCCGGAAATCTCTATTGCAATTTCGAAGTCAGCCCATCGAATTGGTCTATGGCCAACCCTTCAACAAAATCGGAGGCAAAAAATTTTTGGGTCAAAACCCAGGTTTTCGTGAATTCCGGGATTTTCAGTTTTTTTGGGTTGCCGCTTTTTCACACAAAAACAACCCTTTTACCAGGGTATGTCTGTTTATTATTTAATTTCGTTACCACACCCTGTCCCCTCCTGTAACTTTTGCGAGGGTTGACGGATTGGGCTGAAATTTTCAGTGGGGGCTTAGGGTGGTGTGAAGGTAGCCTGGTCCTAATCAGCATAATTGCTGGACCTCCTCCCCACGTAGTGCCTGACCCGCAACCTCCGCAGAAACAGCACGATCCGCCTCATCAAGCGGGAGGCCTTCAGGCAGCTAGCTATGGATATTATGTATATTTTGGATATTGATTTTTTTTTTTTTTTTTTTTTTTTTTTTTCTTTTCTTTTCTCTTTTTTATGCGCACTCTCTAAAGCTAACTTTATGAAATCCTGACTGACAGTTTTCAGTCAGACAAAACAAGAGCGACTACGTCCTATCTTGTTTTTCTCCCAAGTCTTCAGTCTTGGGGCAGACTCGAAGTAGGAAGGTTGCACTAGTTCTTGTTATCTCTAGCTCTCTGGTCCGTGCTTGGACAGAGTTGATCGTAGTTGTTTTCTGATATCGCAGAGTGTTGCACTTTACCTGTGTGCGGTTGAGTTGTTAGACAGTCCGAATCTACAGTTGTTGGCCCCCCAAACTTATCTGTCAGTCACCCGCTCATTATTTGCTGTGTTCTCTGGTCAAGTCAAGTTGGATTAACAAAAGGGTAAGAGTAAGTTGCAGGTCTTTGGAAGCGTGTCACAAACTACTTTATCCGGTAACCTAATTTAGTAAAGCTTAAAGAGCCGTCTATGTCAAACCCTTTTCTCAACAACTTTTGACTATTTTCTTCGTGTAAGCTAAAAAGTGATCGAGCTCGTTATATCCAATGTCTCTTGGTTGTCTGTGCAAAATCTGACCGTCCAGTTTTTATTTGATAACCATATCTGATCATTAGCTTGACATCCTGTCTTATATTGTTGTTATCTGCATTCTGTTATGACTTGTATGCAATATTGACTTGTTAGCTAGAATTGTCTGCACAGTTATAATCTTTTAATCTCAATAGAACCTAAACTTTGTGCTTCGTCTTACATAGGGAATTGAGATCGGAGGAATATTCTAGTCTCCAAAGTTTTGTGAGAAAGCGTGACATAATTAGGTTGGATGGTTAACGGAACGTAAACCTGAGTCTCTTGCGCGTTAGTAAACGATAGTATTTGCAAATAGTGACCACATTGGGAAGTGGGAATTCTCAGAATTATACCTGGAACAGGGTCAGTGAAACCGGAACCGGATATTACTGAACTGGTAGTATCTCTAATAGCAGTTTCAATACAGATCTAATTGCCAACTTGCAATATTGTGATAATTGGGCTGGTCTGGGAGTTGGAGGCTTAAATCCCCTGAAACGTCAAAAGAGCTTAAAACCAGTGCGATTAAAGGGAATACTTGGACTAAAGTAAACCCCAGAAAGCCTATTTTATTATATTGATACAGATGAGCAACAATATTTCGAGTATCAACAGTTGCAGCCCCAGTTGGCTCCGAGGAACACAACAGCTTGAACATATACCACAACCGAGTTTTGGCCCTTTAGATAAGAGGAAAAATGGCTGCGACAACCAGTTGGTGGCGGTAGGATTTATTATTGGGTTGCCGCTTTTTCACAAAAAGGCAACCCTTTAAGTTGGGATTATTTATTTCTTGCCGAATGTGTCCACCCCTAGATCTCGAGATTGGAAAGTGGTAGAGGAGTTAGTGATGCCTCATTTTGTAGGCCGTGACATAGAAAGTTTGCATATCTCCTGGGCAACTCGGTACTTCCCGGATTCCGGGAATGGCGACTCCCGGAATTTTTTAGAATGGTAAGGGTGGACCAAGGTAAACGTAAGAACTTTTTGTCTCCGATTACGCTCAAAAGTTGGTCATAGGGTAATTCGATAGCGTTGATTTCGAAACTGGAAGCGAAATTTCCGGAAAATTTACGGATTTCGAGGTATTGGACGCGGAAAATTCCGGACTTTGAAAATTTTTTCCGAAAGTGGTCGACATGGTACTCAAATAAAACAGCACATCGAGCTGAGCAATTTTCCTTATTGCAACGTTTTCCGGAAATGCGTCTAGCGAAAGTTATCGCCGAAAAACTGAAAATCCGAGAATTCGCGAAAACCCGGATTTTGGACCAAAACATTTTTGTCTCCGATTTTGCTTACAAGTTGTTCATAGGCTAATGCGATGACGCTGACTTCGAAACTGAAATCGAAATTTCTGGAAAATTTACTGATTTCGATATATTCGCCACGGAAAATTCCGAATTTTGAATAATGTCTTCAAAAGTGGTCGGTATGGTACTCAAATGAAAGAGCTCTTCGTTCTGAACAACTCTTCTGCTTGTGGCATTTTCCAGTAATGCGTATAACGAAAGGTACGACCGAAAATCCGTTGCATTCTTCTGACAAAAACCCGTGTCCCTAAGGGAAAATGCGACGGCAACCCATTCTCGCTACTTCGTAAGCTTTTATTATTCTCTGGATTCTTGTCCCCTCCTCTAACTTTTGATTGGCTGGACCGATCCGACTGAAATTTTCAGGGGGAGTTGGGGGTGACCTAAAGTAATCCCGGAAGCGCGGACAGTTCGGTACTTCGGGCAGTGCTCCCAAATTTTTGTTTCCAATTTTTCTCAAAAGCTTGTCATAGGGTAATTTCGCACACGCTGATTTCGAAACTGAAATCGAAATCTCCGGAAATTTTACGATTTCGAGATATTGGACACGGAAAACTCCGGATTTTGAAAAAAATTTGCCGAAAGTGGTCCGCATGGTACTCAAATGAAACAGCACATCGAGCTGAGCAATTTTCCTTATTGCAACGTTTTCCGGAAATGCGTCTAGCGAATGCTGTCGCCGCAAAACTGAAAATGCGAGAATTCACGAAAACCCGGATTTTGGACCAAAACATTTTTAAAATGAAATCTTAATTTCCGGAAAATTTACGGATTTCGTGGTAGTCGATAGGGAAAATTGAGTTATCTTGTTTATAGGAGGAAACATGCAGCGGAAACCCATTCATGCCAATTTGCTGGTGCGGTCGTAACTTCAGCTAGATGTATTTCCGGAACAGCTCAGCGATCTCTTTCATTTGAGTGCCATATCAACTACTTTCGGCAAAATTTTTCAAAATCCAGAATTTTCTGGAACCAATATCTCGAAATCCGTAAATTTTCCGGAAATTTCGCATCCAGTTTCGAAATTAGCGCTATCGAATTACCCTATGACCCACTTTTGAGCGAATAGGAAAAAGTTTTTACGTTTCCCCTATCCCCTATCATTCTAAAAACATTCAGGATTTGCCATTCCCGGAATACGGGAAGTACCGAGTTGCCCAGGAGATATGCAAACATTCTATGTCACGACCTACAAAATGAGGCATCACTAACCCCTCTACCACTTTCCAATCTCGAGATCTAGGGGTGGACACATTCGGCAAGAAATAAATAATCCCAACTTAAAGGGTTGCCTTTTTGTGAAAAAGCGGCAACCCAATAATAAATCCTACCGCCACCAACTGGTTGTCGCAACTCTTATCTAAAGGGCCAAAACTCGGTTTTGGTATATGTTCAAGCTGTTGTGTTCCTCGGAGCCAACTGGGGCTGCAACTGTTGATACTCGAAATATTGTTGCTCATCTGTATCAATATACAAATTCTGATCATAATAACCATACTGAGCATAGTAATAATAATTTGCATCATAATATCCATAGCTAGCTGCCTGAAGGCCTCCCGCTTGATGAGGCGGATCGTGCTGTTTCTGCGGAGGTTGCGGGTCAGTCACTACGTGGGGAGGAGGTCCAGAATTATGCTGATTAGGACCAGGCTGCTGAGAGGAACTTGAATTCTGCTGTTGCGGAGGGACATTTGACTGAGTTGGACACAGGCCTTGAGCAGGAGGAGGGGGCCGAAGCCTTCGGCGTAGCATGGACAGGCCGCAAATTCTGCTGAGGCTGATTTTGAGCTGAAAACATCGTCGTTTGTCCAGTCTCATATGAATACAGTGACTGTGGAGAGACAGGGGCTTCACTCCCATTCGACTCCGACTGAATGTGGGCGGCCGCCGGAGATGAGGGACCAGGTTGGGGGCCGCAGGGGTCGAATCCCGTGCGAGCCCTCCTGATTCAAGTGGAACACCTAATGAAGCACGGTGATCCGCAACAAACTTGTCGGCCAATCGGTCCACTAGTCCTTTGAAATTTTTGCCAAACGTCTTGGGTGCCCCTCTGGGAGGTCCCGAATTTCTGGATCCCGAACGACAGCAGCAGTCGCAGGCGCCGCAAATATTTCCTCCTCAGACGGTAGCACATTCTGACCCGGGGGAGCAACCGGACCCACCGTGGCCTCCGAAGGGGACGTATTGACAACATAAACTTGCTCTAGACCTGCAGCCGAAGCTGAATTTTCTCCCTGGCTCCTGGAGTGGGAGTCGGTTGAAGGGGGGTTGGGAAGACTTTTGGGGGGTTCGCCCCCCCCATTCTGCACCATCTTATTGGGAGAAGTAGCCGGAGGACCAAAAGCTTGGTTTAGCATCTGAGAATATGACGGACGCGGAATTTGGTCTGTTCTCGAAGCGGACGTTGGGACTGACCCCCGCCTGGGTCCACTGGGGGGGACCTCTCATACTGACCTGGACTTGCGCTAGGCAAGACGGAATATTTTGATTACGCGAAGAATTTCCCCCCCAAGTTTGCTGAGGGATCGTGGTAGGAATGTAAGGAATCCTCTATACACGGTAGGGCAGAGTTGGAAGGTGGACGCGGGTACCCGCGGGACATGGACAGAGGGTTTGTCCACGTGGACAAACGTGGACAAATGGGGACAAAATTTTCGTCACCCGTTTTTAATAAAAAGCGTTAAAATTCAACCTAGCTTTATATAAATCGTTTTTATATTGGCTATTTTTAGTTTTCCATTGTTATGTTTTATTGTGGTGGCATCGTGACTTTTTAGCTTTGCTGACACCATTTCTTTTTAAATCGCTTTAATACTATATACCTGCAGGCGTTGGCATGATACTATATTATTTGACGTTTGCTGGGAAAAGGAACCATAATGAACATATTTTCTGTCACAAAATCACAATGCTTAAGGTTCTGGTTCGGGTTCGCGTGGGCGTTTTTGAGCATTAAAAGTGCAATTGTCGTTGAAATTTATTTAAATTTGCTCCAATTACATAGTTTATTTTAGATAAGTCGTGGAACATTGCGTTTTAGAGAAATTAGATTAAATCCGCCTTACGGCCAAACATATAGTCATTCAAATCCTCTCACCAAGACCAAACTTTGCTCTGAGTCTTGAGAGTATTTTTTGATTCCTTACAATTTAAGAGATAACAGCGAAAATTGAATTTCGAGTTCCAAAACTAGCCATTTTTCAAAAAATCAAATATTGCAAGATTTCGACAGCTTCAACAGCGCTGGTCCGTCGATCATTGTCTGTATTGCCTGTATAGCCTGTATTTGTGTTTTAAAGGACATGTTATGTCCAAATGGAGAGCTCTCTACGGCAACTCTCTCTACAGCACAGCAGCGAAAATGTGAAATTTCGAAAATCGCAACCAGATTGTTTTGAACACTGATTTCTCTCAACTCATACAATCAATTACAAAACGGCTTTGCACACGCATTTTGAGACAATTACAGAGGACTGTGTTTCATGGTTTCGCGTTTTGTCATTTTTTCAAGAGAAATAAGCGTCCAAACTTGAAAATTTTGACGAAAATCAGACAAAAATTTACATTTCTCTCAAAATCTTGAGCTTACTTAATCATTAAACGATTTCAGAAAAAAGCCCTTGGGAAGACGTTTCTTTTGAAGCCTGAACTGGTCGCTTTTCTTAAGCCCGAGAAATCCATGATCAAAAATTGTTTTCTTGTTATCGTTGTTGTTTTGCAACAAAAGTTGCTTAAATATTATTGACATTTAAATAACAAAAATTAAAAGTATGAAAGCCAATTTATTACAGGGATTTTTCTTTTATTATTGCAGGGAAGGAATGAGGGAAATTCCAATTCGAAATTCCGGACACCTGCCACTCATCTCAGAGAACCTCTCATCAAGTTTTATTGAAAATCTAACTTTTGTGTTTTCATTGTTTTCACACTTTTTAAAATTACAAAAAATTTAAAAAACAGTAAATTTTTTCATATTGAACATTTTCGGAAAACTTTAGTTTAAGTAATTTGAATGAAATATCATTGTGTGCGAAAAGAAAATACATGTTGTTTCTTTCTGCGGAACAGACGAAAACAATGTGCTACATATGGTATTAAATGCTACAAATCCATGAAAACGTGTTTATACTGCAAACAAGCAAATTTCCAAACACCAGCTTAAAAGCACACTAAAATGCAAAGTGTAATCCTAAAATATCCTGGCTCTAATATAGAATTAAAACTGGATTGCTAGAAGAGAATTTGTTTTGAAATGCAGGCACTGGTGGACAAAATTTAAAAGCGTGGACATGCGGACATGTGCGGGCGGACGTGGACAAGACATGCGTGGACAAACGTGGACATGGACACTGAAAATCTTGTCCACTTCCAACTCTGCGGTAGGGCTCCCCGTGTTCCAGATGGAACCCCATCTTGGACGGGTGGGTCGGAATATTCACCAAGCTCGCGCGGGTCCCCCGATCCATAACTGGCGCTTGCTCGCAACACCTCTGGCGTAAAACTAAATCGTTATGTTCGTCTGGATATTCAAATTTTGCAAAAATTCGAAAAAACATGGAATATCTTGAAGTCTATCATCTAAATGCCGATAAAATTTTGGGTTAAGGCTGTCACACTCCTCCAACATCTAACACATGACACGGTCGCCACATGTGAAGTTTGACTCTACGAGAGATAGTAAAATACTATTGTCTACTTTTAACTACTAGGATAAGACTTAGATTACAGGTGAATACCGGTGGTGTGTGATGTTGGAAACTGGACTGACCTGACCAACTGAAACTCGGAGAGCAATTACAACGGTTTAATTAATTTTCAAGCACCCACAGCGTGACTAAATTAATATAAAATGACAAAAACCATATTAAGTAACTTTACCAAAATATTGAACCAAAATAGCAAGCACACACAAAACTTGAACCCAATAACCTTAGAAACTTTCTCCCAACTTACAGCGAGCAACCTATCCCCAGTCAAGCGCACATCCAATTGACTGCAAAATTCCCAAACCTAACGAATTGTATACATTAGCTACCTGGCCTACGAATTTAGACAGAAGAGTAAAGAAACACTGAGCGTTTGACAAAATGTATCACTTAGGCTTAGCATCTTAATCATAATTTATATCTTTCCTGTGGGTGCTAACTTCACACTGTGGTACTACATATTGCAGCTTTTTTTCCAACTTTTTGAGGGCTGTCAAATGAGCACGTACCATATCGACTACCTTTGAAACAATTTTTAAAATTCCGATTTGCCGGGAATTCCCGGATTTTCGGTGTTTCGGCCTGAACTTTCCCTGGACACATTTCCGGAATATGTCGCAAGAAGGAAAATTACTCAGCTCGACGATTCATTTGAGTACCATATCGACCACTTTTGAGGACATATCTCAAAATCCGTAATTTTTCCGGATGTTTCGATTTCAGTTTCCAAAATAGCGTGGTCGAGCTACCCTATGACCAGCTTCTGAGCAAAATCGGAGACAAAAATGTTTTGGTCCAAAATCCGGGTTTTCGTGATTTCCCGCATTTTCAGTTTGTCGGCCATAAGTTTCGCTAGACGCATTTTCAGAAATGTCGCAAGAAGGAAAGTTGCTCAGCTCGACGAGCTCTTTCATTTGAACACCATATCGACCACTTTCAGAGAAATTGTTCTAAATTCCGAATTTTCCGGATCTCGAAATTCATAAATTTTTCGGAAAATTCGATTTTAGTTTCGAAATCAGCGTGGTCGAGTTACCCTATGACCAGCTTCTAGGCAAAATCGGAGACAAAACATTTTTACGTTTCTCTTGGTCCCCCTTACCATTTTTAAAAATTCCGGGAGTCGCCATTCCCGGAATCCGGGAACTATCGGGCTACCCGCGCTTCCAGGAGCACTTCACCCAACTCCCAACTGGTACTGAAAATTTCAGCCCGATCGGTCCAGCCAATCTCGAGAAAAAGGGGAGGGGCACGATTGTTTACCGATATAATAAATAAAGAAACATCCCCATAACAAAGGGTTGTCTTTTTTAAATAAATGCGACAACCCAATAAGAAATAACGGACATACCCAACACAAAGGGTTGCCTTTTTGTGAAAAAGCGGCAACCCAATAACATAATAAGTTATATCCTTAAGGTGGTGATTCTTTTGGAGACATCAAATTTGAACCGCTATTACTCTCATTCATTACTTGGAGTTAAGGGGGGGGGGGGGGGCAACGAGTTTCACTAAAAGTTCGATGTTGGAAAAGCTACCTAGTCTTTTGCCACATAATAGTATTAGGTTTAGTGTAAAATAGTTTAAAGTTTGAAAGAATTCCATGCAGCGTAGCGTCCTGTGGAGCCATCAGAAGTTGGTGTTATCGGTCCAAAGCTCGACATTGGAGTAACACAAACTTGGCCTCGCCCTGGTCGCTATGTGCAAGGCACGGTACCAAAATTTTCAGGAATTAGGTCTGACATATAGTGCTTTGATATCGTGTAAAATAATCTCTAGACCATTGCCTACTTTTCTGTGCTATACGATCAAAGTGGGAAAAATTGGGTGTTGTAGGTCTATACGGGTGGAGGTTAACTAATTTCTAATGAGCTGTGGTTTACCAAATGAGCCAACTTTTGCTGCAATTAATACTCCAAGCATCTGTCTTAACTTTGGTATAAATGACGTGATTTCGTTAATCCCTGCGTTCGCAGTGCTGGATTATATTATCGATATTGCCGCTGTTATTTGGTGCCATTTCGATGATATGAGCCAATTACTCCAAAGTACTGTGGCAGAATCGGCTGAAACTTTGCACATTACAGGCCAGTGAGTGTACCAAGATGTGCCGAAAGCTATGTCACCAAACCTCGCTCCAATGTTTAGAAATGCTAGATTGATTTCTCAAAGTATGGATGGCCATCGCTCCAAAAAGCTCTAAGACAGTTGTAAGCGCATACTGAACGAAAGAAACGTCATATCGAAAAACGGATTTCATATTCGGATTCAGCAGGTCAAATAACCCCTATAACCACCTTTTCGGCGAAATCGGGGACAAAACATTTTTTGACCCCATTTTTAATGCACTTAGCTAGCTTTTCAGGCCTAAAAATAAGGGTTATTTCTTAACAAAAAGTTTGCTAGCACACTAACCAGAAAGCCAAAGTCCTCGAAACCTACAGACAGTTTGCCCCTACAAGAGCCTAATATTTGGTAAAAAGCTGGGGTAGGCTAGGTGCTGTCAATTTTATTAGATCGAAAACGGCGCACGGTCACTTTGCAACTTTCTGCCAAATTTCAAACTTTGAGCTGCTATAGCTAAAGAAGGAAGCAACGCTCGAAAGCCGGAATACTTTTAATATTTAGCACTAGTAACACTTAACATTTATGGCTGAAAGTTTTAGAATTGGTCAAACCGTTAATCCACCAGAGCTGAAAAAACCTGTTTGAAAAATGCCATTTTTCTAACTAAAATTTGTACTTTGGCGTCCTGCCAAAAACGGTGTATATGAGATAGATTGTTGCCCACCCTAAACTTTTAAATTCGATATGTTTTCTAACGTTGGGGGGGGGAAAGTTGGTCTCTCCGACGATGTCGTGCCAACTCGTTCGTAGCCCCCCCCCCTTAAGGTGCTGGTATGGTTTTGTGCAGTGCTTTTATGGGTATTTTTTTGAAACGCCATAAGTTTCGCAATTTTGTGAGTTGGAAAGAGCTTTATAAATCATTTTAAAGCTTATAATCTGTAGATTCTCATGAGAGTACGAAACTAGTAAAAATCCCCAAAAAATAGCGAAACTTTTCTGACATACTGACATCTAACAGGCTGAGTATAGACCAAAAATTTTTGAACATCGATTTCTCAAAACTGTGGAAGGAGCCAAAAATTTTTCTTGTGCTGTCCTATAAAGGACATGTGGGCCGAGGGACATTTTTTGGATTTGGCTTAGCGGGTCTTAACGGTCAAGAAAATCCATTAAATGTGCTGTGACACGAAATTTCGCAACTTTGCATTGAGTTTTCTCGCAACTGGCGATGTTTTAGCTCAAACCAAGAAAAATGTCCCTCCGCAATAGTGCGAATTCTCATTTTGCCAAAAATCACGCGAATTCATTGGGTAGTTTTTGAGAAATCGATGTTCAAAACAAAATAATCGCAGTTTTGCCAAAATGGTTTTTCGGCCAAATCACTAGCTTAGAGCAACAAACTCCGGCCAATAGGCATTGATAAAATGTGCAATGAAACTGTGTATCGATCCAGTATAAATAAACCAAAATTGTCCGTACGATTTGGCAGTAATTCTGAAAAAACTGATTTTCTCGAAAACGGCCATTTTTGGACCCCAAAAATCGTTTTTTGCTTATACTGACTTAACCACTAGAGATAGCTCAAAAGTTGTAAAAGCAAAAATGTTCATTTTTGCGCCCTCTTTCCAGCAATACCAACCAATCTGGGGTCTCGACTATGGGCTGAGAGAATAATGGCAAAAACCAAAAATTCCTTATCGTTGCACCTAAAAATGCGGGACTGGTCCCAGAATGTTAAAGAGCACCGAAATAGTGCATTTGAAAAGTTTCATCCACTTTCATAAAGAATTAAAGCCTATAGGGTCAAATTTACACAAAGCGATACCAGCACCTTAAGAAGCCATCTTTATATCAAAACAGAGCTGAACATTTTCTCTTCTTAATGAATACAATGAAGTTAATTTTTTTAATTATTATTAAATCGCTCTTCGTTATGGAGAAATTACCTAAAATGTATGCCACTTTTCCCAACTTTGGTAACAACTTCAAGTAACTATATCATTAAAATGGTCTCATTTCAAGCTTTAAAATGTGTTCTCATTTCAAGCTTTAAAATGATGTATCATTTGCTATACAAGTCCTTAAATTGAACACGTTGTGGCGTTTTGAAAATGACTGCGGTAAACGTTACCACCACCTTAAGGCCTTCCCTTAATACCAAGCTTCCAGAAAAGTCCGAAATATTAATATATATGTTTGAAATATGACAAGAGGTTCAGTAGCTTTCAGATCAACAACATCACATGTTTTAATACGTTTGAAGCAAAAAACTAGACACACCCTTTAGCATCAATGCAAAATCCAGATATCACAACAAAATGCACAGAATATAAAAACACAACAGGCAAAAGAGCACAGTATTTGCATAATTTACACTAACATTTGACATACACCTAAATATCTACATGGCAGTTTCCATGGGCAGCCGTCTTCGTGCCTTTGAGTCGGAGTTGGATGGGGCGGCAAGTGACGCATTCGTTCGACGGGCCTCAGGCGTGGAGAGCGCTCGATTAAAGCCACCTTGGCTGTGGGTTGCGGGTGCAGAGGACGGAGGGACCCCCGGAAAATATTGGGGTGACGGGGAGCCAGCGGTCAGCAGGGAATCGAAGGAGGGACTGGTTGCATAGGCCATATTGGGATAGCCGTTGGCAATCATGGACTGTTGCGCTGTGGCGCTACCGTTCGCCGACTGATGTAGGGATTTGGGTCGGGTCCTGTGGGGCGGGGAGGGTTGGACTTGGGAATAGGATGGGTTTGGGATAGGTCTTTGGATAGGTGGGGGTTGGAATGTGGTAGTTGAGGCAACAGGTGTTGGCGGTTTAGGATTTCTGGAAGGGAGATACTGCATCGCAGTTGACGCAGAGGAAGCGGAGGAGTCCTGACTAGCTCGGGGGGTTTGGAAATCGAGGGGGGCAAGAGTGGTACTGTCTGAAGACCGCTCACTGGACAGATCCGAGTGCTCCGTACAGGAACAGGTTCCCTCAGAGTGGGGGTCGTCTCGAATCGTCGAAAGGGACTGTATCTCGTCCCGCTGACTGCAGTTGGTACAGGAGCAGCTGGGACAGCTCGTGCAGGTGGACGCGGTCGACACTTCGCTAGGGTGCCGGCGTCCGCTACCCTTACCCGCGCCTCGCGTGTGAGGATGGGTGGTGCCGGGCACCTTAGGCTGAGGGGTGGGCACGGGCTCGGTTCGTTTGCCCTGAGTTGAGCCGGAGCGAAGACTGGCAATTGAGCCTTGACTCAGCCGTCTGACTTTATGCAAACCTGCCGGGACAGAGGCAGTTTTGCCCGGCAAAAGCAGCGGGGAAGGTTTCCCTGCAGCCGGCTGAGATCTCTGATTACTGGGTGTCCGAGATCCGCCCACCCCGTAGTAGGTGGTGCTTTGGGCTGGGGAGGAGGTCTCTTGGCTGGGTGAGGAGTAGTCACTCCGGTAGGCACTTTCCGAGTAGCTGGTGACGGTGGACAGTTTCGATGTTTTCCCGGGTTTCTGTCCCACTACCGGAAATCGGGACCCGGAACCACTGGACTGGGTGAGGAGACTGTTCTTGGAATCGGACAGCGATACGGTCGTGGTTCGATCGTAGACGTAGGAAGAGTCAAAACTGTCGCCCAGAATCATGCGGGCATGGGCAGCGCCCACGATATCTGGGCTGGCCGGGCGGGGCGGTTTTGAGGTGTCCACGGCAGCCTGAAGGGCCCGCAGCCTTTCCTGCTGCTCTTTGGCCTTTTCCAGCTCCCTGAGACTGCGGATTGAGTCCCGGAGGGAATTTTTTCGCTCGAAATACTGGCGCTTCCGCCGGCGAGATTTCATCAGCCAACAAACGATGATCAGCGCCATCAGAAGTAGAAGCAGGATGATCAGGATTAGGATGGCGATCCCGGCCGGACTTAGGAGGAACCAGTGACGAAAATCCTGACCTAAAATGAAACAGAAGTAACAGTTAATTGACATTGAAAGATCTATTTCTTTAATGATTAAACGGATAGGACTAATGAAGCAGCACCGGATCAGCTCATGACCTATTCGTCTTTCTTGTTTCAAAAATATCAGCTGCACTAACTTCTCAATTGTTGGCACGATAGTGACACAATAATTAACTTTCAATCCGTTTAGTATTCCTTCTAGTTTAACGCAGTTAATCCAATAAAAAAGGGTATCTTGCGCTATTCTCCCTCAGCCTGAACTTTTGCTTTTTAGCCAACAGCTTTAAAATTTTGTACAGGTGCATACTGGAGGCAGATGAATTCAAAAAATCAAACATTTTGAAACTTTAAGAATTTAAAAAATTAAAAAACTTAAATTTTTGTTTGTAAGGGGAACCAAGAAGAACCAAAATTTTTTGAAAAAATTTTTTGCTGAAAGCTTGCATACATGGGTTTTCACGGGCGCTGATCACGAATCTGAAATCTGTTTTTCAACTCTGCGTTTCGTCATTTTAGTATAAGCTAAAGTTGTAAGCTTAACATGGAAGCTTATACTGAGCTGACAAAAAGCTGAATCGAAAAACTAATTGCATATTCGTGTTGAGCGACCCAGAAAATCCCTGCATACAAGCTTTGAGCAATATTTTTCAAAAACTTTCCCTTACCAAGCTAAAACTTAGATTTTTTAAAATTTAAAAATTTTTAATTTTTGAGTTTTTGAATTCATCAGCCTCATCAGGCAAGTACGGCTGAACTGCGACTAAAAATTGAGAGAATTTAAGTACCTTGTTCACAGACAAATGGGAGCATTTCTTCACAATTATAGTAGTCGATATCTCCCGTCTCAGCGGACAAATACCCACATTGTTCCGGCGGAATCATAACTCCGCTAATCCAAACTCGAAGTTCCGTTGCTTCCTAAAAGAAAATGCGAATCAAAGGTGGTAACAGCTTTGTTTTTTATTTTTATTGGAGAAAAAAGTATATTTAACGTATGTTGCTATTTAGGTATTCCGCAGCTTTCCTAACTTGTAAGGTAAAGCAGAAAAACGCATCAAATTTCCAAATCAGAATGTACAGGAATTCAGAAACTACTCACTCTTTCGCGATAGTATCGATCAACTTTAGGTCTAAATTTATGACTGATTTCCCGGAGCTTAGCGATCAGTAAATCCATTCGAGGATCAGCGTGCCGAAAGTACGGCATAAATCCGTCATTATCCTAAAACATTATCCAGAAGCGACGTTAGCAGATCTTTACACAAGGAAATGAAGTAAACGCTGGCCAGCAGGCGGATCCAAGAAGGATACAAGGCGCGACAGCGCCCATTGGCTCTCTCCTGTTCGGACTAAGGCTACGGCCTTAGTGACTAGGCGTTTTTCATTATTTCTTTATTATCTTCAGATTTATACATAGGAATAGTACTAACGCAATGCTTAGAGCCTAAATTTAGAAATTAGAAAGGAGTTTCTATGCAGTTAGCACTATGTTAGCAGGACTTTAATGTCACGCAAATTTCACTGTGTTGAAGCAGCAAAGCAAAAATTAAAAAGAACTATAGCAAACGTACCACACAAAATTGATGAGCATCGTGATATGGGACGCCACCACCCACAAAAAGGAAGCAGGATCGAACTTTGGTGGGCTCTTCCTGGCCTGTATGAAACCAGCCTGGTGGACAGTCACCTAAAACAAAGCAGAAACTCATTTGAAGTCAGAACCTGAAACAAGAGCAGTCATGCTTTTATGCTCAGAAGAGCATGGAATAAGCAAACAAATTGAGCACCTTCAGCACAATGCATTATGTATTCTTGAGAACTGAGCAAATTACATTTAGACACAGACCACCATATGTAATGACACAAACTTGAACATTTAGACCCGTCGGACCGGAAATCAAACTATAAAAGGCCCAGATAAATGTACCAGCTACAGTAAGACTTCTTAATTCTATGGATGTCGCAAAAATTTAAATTAGGTTAATAGATGTAAACTTTTTATCGGAATTTTTCAGTGGGACTGGTCGAGCCGACCGAAAATTCCTACATAAAAACTAAATAAAATTTCTATAAAAATGGTTAAAACTACTTAAACTTATATAATAGACTGTGTAGTGCGCACCGTCAAGTAAGGTCACATTGCTTCTGAGTACGGGAGTGTATTCCACCGGGACGAGATAGGAATAATCGTCCTTGTCCCGAATTCGCCCCGCGGCGACGCTGGAAGTACCCGGATAGCCCCACCAATTGTTTGAGGCCAAAACGGAGCCTTTATAGGAATCATGTCTGTAAAAAATCAACATATTGAACAGTAATTAATAACACAAAAATTGGCAACAATTTTTAACAGCTAATAGCTAGTTTAAGTTATTGTGTGACTGTGTTCAAAAATATCCAAAACCTAAATTTAAATAAACTGTTATTTTTCTTACTTGTAGACCGGATTAAGTAAATGTCTTATTATTGTGATTGGCTACAGTAGTGGGGATTTGTTTTCAGATATTTGAACTCTCAATCTTACAAAACATTTTTATTTAAAGTTTCAAAAATTTTATATCGCAAACTTACGGCGATCGTAGAACCGTGGTCATCTCAAAATCGTTATCCGGATTAACCAGATAGTTCATGCTGTACAGCTGTTTGGCCGTTCCAACCAAAATCGTACTCCTATATCTTTCCGTCTGAGCCCCCACATGAGCCCACCACTCGAAACTGGTTCCCCCACCCGAAGGGTCGAAGGCAAATTCCGAGGGCAGGTCCGCAATCTGCCTTTTCCTTCTCAGGTTGTCCTGCATCAAGTCTTCGGGTGACAGTCGTTGCTGACCCTCAAACTGATAGCTATAGACTTGCGGGGGGAGGTATCCATAGCTCTGCCCGAACTGATAGCCATGTCCTAGGGCCACATTATCATAAACAAAGTTATGATAAAACCCCTGATAGCCAGTGTCCACTTCCCTATAGCCTGTCATGTCCAGTATGTGAGTTCCGGTGTTATTGTAGAAGATGCAGTGGGAAAAATTGGCCATCAACTGGTCAACTAGCACTACATCCTGGTAGGGTGCCAGATTTTTGCCAAAATAACTGTTGACAATGCTCATCTGTTGATAGTCTTTGCCCTCCAAAACGAGGGTTGACCAATGGTAGTTTTGGCTGAAGGCGCAGTTGATAATAGAACCCTCCAGACGAGCGTTGGATGTGGTGCTCTGAGCCGTGATGTGGAGACCGCCTAAAACAAAAAAAGAAAAATTGGGAAACAGAAAGAAAACAAAAATGACAAAGTCTATAAGATCAAGATCAGCATTTTTACACAGGTTGGCAGCGGTGTACACTACATGGCTACTACAGTTTGGGTTCAAATTTAAACATCAGTTAATTCAGACTTCGGTTGGCTGTAATTTTATGAACTGAACGTTTACTGTAATGACTACGAAAGAAAGCACTACAGAAAAACAGCATTCATTTGTGAATCTTCCTCAAATTGCTTAGGCTGATAAAAAAGGTTATTATTATTCATCATTTTTCTTATTCTTCTTTTTTTCTTCTTCTATTATTATTATTATTATTATTATTATTATTATTAATATTATTATTATTATTATTATTATCATAATTATCATTATTATTTATACATGAAGGGTAATTTCAGTTTTTACCCTGATTTTTCCAGAGCATATTATTCTGAAACCGCAAACTGAGAGTGTTATGAAGAACGAGTCCTATGGCCTGGGTGGCTGTGGTGTAGTTGCCCCAGACATGGTAGCCGCTGTGACTGAAGAAGGAATTGGTGATGGCCAGACTGGGTACCTTCTCACCGATGCTGGCATACTGGAGCGCCCCGCGATCGTTGTACTCAAATCGGGACTCGTCCACGGAGATCTTTTCCACCACATCTGCAAACAAACAAAAAATAAACAACCATGACTGGATTTGCTTTAGGCGAAAAAGTTGGGCGAAGTCGGGGTGGGAACATCCCACTGACGAAAATTCAGCAGGATGGAAAATTTGGTAAAATATATCAAAGATGATTAGTGAATGGAAGCTAAGCACAAATTGTAACAAACAGAAGCCAACTTTTAACTGAGTTTTTTTAGTTCACATTTTAAAATATGTAGGCAGAAAGAGCTAAATCTGCAATTATTTATTTAGAACATCATAAAGGATTACTCTTTTTTGAGACAGATGAGTAGGTATCTTGTTCGTTAGACGCAATCAAAACATGAATTTTAACGATATTGAAAATTTTCTTAACCATAGTGGCGGTTTGTTTGTATACCTGGATTAAAAAATTTTTCATATGTTCAGCGATTAGCTAAACTGCCTTTGCCGTCGTTGGAAGAACGACGCATTATCAGAGATGTTCTTATGGTTTATAAAATAATACATGGTCTAGTGGAACTGCAATTTGATGACTTTTTTGTCTACAATCTGATTTCCTCTACCAGGGGTCATGAATTTAAATTAGCCGTCCAACGAAGTCGAATTGATACAAGAAAATACTTTTTCAGCAATCGAGTCATCCCAATTTGGAATGATCTAGATGAAAATGTCGTAAAGTCTTCAAATCTAATTGAATTTAAAAAACCGTCTCGCGAATGTTTCTTTTGTGCCATATCTACGGGGGCGGGGATTAGTAGCCGGTTAATCGGCCCACCTTGCCTCCCTCCAACGTTTTTTGTTCTAGCTCGTTGTTTGGTAATACATACTTATATAATTGCATTATTATTCTTAGCACACTCTGCCTTTATGTTATCAGTATTTGCTTTGGTTGGTAAATAAAATAATAATAATAATAATAATAATACCTCGTTCAGGAGATGTTGGTAAGCTGAAGACTTCAGCAATGAACCCATGATTCCCATCAGCCGCATTGGCTCGCAGGAAGACCGCCAGCAAAGGTTGGTCGGAAACGATCGCCTCCGCAATTGTGTCACTGTCGTGGTAGATGACACCTAGAGAAAATAGAAAAGGACAATAACAAAAACTAGAGAACAACAAAGTAGACAGAAAACTGAAAAACTGAATTTCAAATATATCCGCCTGTGATGAATGAATCTATGTGGGCAGTTCAGTTTAAATAATTTGGGTGGAATTCACATTTTTTATGGTCGAAAATAAGAATGGTTAGGCGTCAGAAAGCATTTTTTGTAAAGGTAGCTTTCAAGTGGAATTTAGAGTCAACGACAGCAATCACAAAGTTTCACTGGTATTAGTTTTTATTACATTTTTTCAAATCCGGATATCAATTTACGTTAACGGATATCCTGACACATATATGGATATCCCGATATTCTTTTATCAATTCAAGAAAAGTTTTCAATTTCAGATTTAAAACTTTAATTTTTTGGCTACATATTTTTCAGCTGAGTTTACAAGCTTGGTCTCAAAATATTTTCTGAAGGATTTTAGAATTGTGAAAAATTTTTGAAATGGCTATCAGAAATTTACTTTTTCGGATATACGTAAACGGATATCCGGACATTTTCCCAAATCGGATATCATCCGGAAGTAAAGATTATCCGGATATCCGGATATTCGGTTTCCAAACACTCACCAATTTTATTCTTTTCCTCCAAGGTTCGGGCCCGATAGAAGCTCAGGGTGTCCGGTCGACCCACATAGTCATGAGAGTTGTACAGATTGACCTGAAGAAATCGGAAACCCACATTTCGCAGACTTCCTTCGCTACGAAATACCTTCAGGCAATCGACGGGGTAACTGTCATACTTGTAGTAAAGGAGCAATCGTTCCTTTACCACCACCTCTTTTCCAACCGAGCACATATCCAGTAGGCCGTAGATATGATAGGGTATGGTGAGATTTTGTCGGATCTCTCGAGCCCTCGTACCCTGACTCGTGCCTTGTAGATTCAGCGAGAGGATATTTAGTCCATAGCCCAGGTTGTGCGTCACATTCAGTCGGCTGAGCTCTAACGGATAGCGGGGAGCAATAGCCGTCAAGGCGTGCATCGAGCTGTTGGTAATGTTAACTCTTTCCAGCGTGGGCACCTGGAAAATCATCTCTAGGGCAGAGGTATCCGTTTGGTTGTGGGCCGCGCCCGCACCCACAATCTCGACGTGCCGCAGCACGGAGCCGTGGGGCGTGGGTGCCTCATAGCTGGGCGTAGAAAACGTGATACCGCCCCAGTGCGCGATGTAGTTCCGGTTGACACTGCGCGCTAGCCCACAGTGAACAAAGACAAAGTGTTCCGAATCAGTACAGTACCACAGATCCTGATTTCCGTTCAGTCGGAGATCGCAATCGGCCAGCCGGTCCTCATCGCCGTAGCACTGGCGCGGCTCGGAGTAGGAACGAACGATTCGCAGTCGCGGATTGTAGTCCCACCTAGGGCCGATCCAAACGTAGACGTTACGGGTTTCGAATCCCAACTCTCGACAAACGACCTCGCCGTTTCGCCGGGTGAATTGTTGATCGCAGATCGGAAACTGTTCACCGGTCGTCTGGTTGAAGATCTCCAGAAAGCCAGATCGGGCCGTCCGACCTCCGATCAGACTTAGGTTAAACTTTTGGTAGAAGCTATCCTGTCGGTGTAGGAGGGGAAATTTGCGATAGATCACATCTTGTTGTCGTCTAACTCTTCTGGGTGCTCCTCCGGCCGGGGCGGTCAGGTTTCTGGGATCATAGAGTATGGTGGGATCTTCACCGCGCTGTGCCACCTCGGTCACATTGATGGGGCGAAATAGGATCGGTTCCAGCCGGGTCCCATCCGCAACCAAACTTCCCAGGACCAGGATTCGAACCCCCGGATAGAGGTGTATTTCCACACCCTTTTCAATCGTCAGAGTCACTCCGGGCATGATGGTCAAGTCCTTGGTGATTCGGTAGGGCCGATCCGGTTTATAGTCGAATGGGAAGTAGGTCCACTTTTCCCGTTTTCGTTCCAGGGTGACACTTTCCGTGAGTCGGCCTTTCAGGTCGTAAACGGACGGACCCTCCAGTTGGTAGGTTGAGACCTGAGCGTCCGCAACGCTCCAATCCCATCGGCGAACAAATTCGTTGGTCACCATGAAAGGGTTGAAGTTGGCCACGGAATAGATGTTCCAATCGTCGAAATCGAAAATTCGTTGGGCAATCTCCACTCCCAGGGATCGACCCCAGTAGTTGTAGGTCAGATTGGATGCGTCGTTTAGCGGGGAACCACGCAACCCCACCACCGCCTCGAAATCCATGTATTCGTTGCGGAAAACGTTGTAGCTGACGTTGACCTTCTGTAGTCCGCGAATTCCCAGGGCAAAACTCCGCGGGTAGTGATCTACCAGCGGCTCGTCTGGACTTAGGAGGAAATAGTTTTCCACAAATTCGCAGTAGGAAATTCTGGCCGGAACCACGTCGCCGTGGGACTCGTGCGGTCGAACGGTTTGGCTGAAAATTTCCCACAGGAGGATCCAACGAGCTCGGTTTCGTTCCCACCGATTTCGTTCCAGGATCAGCTCCTTTTCCATGCCCGAAATTCGCATCAGACCCCGACCGGGTCGCGCTCGATTTTCCGTAAAGTTGTTCGCACTGATATTCATCCAGACATAGTACCCGGTCAGCTGGAATTCAAAGTTGGTGTTGGCATGAGCCAAGCTTTCCAGGAACTCAAATCGATGGGTCTGGGGCGCTAGGCGGTCGTAGGTATCGGGAAGGGCGATGGAGAAACCGCTTTGATCGTTCTCCAGAAAATAGCAGCGCCATACTCGCCAGGTGAAAACGTTAGCGGAAAGGTAGAGATCTCGATGAGTTTCAATGACAGAACCGTTGTTCTGGCTAACGGTACAATTATCTAGAATATAACTGATATTGGCAATCGGACTACCCCATTGGGCATCTCTTAGCGGTCCGTTAACCCAGATCACGGCCTGGCGATTTCGTTGGAACTGGATCTGCTGAAACCACAGCTTCTCTTCCCGATATCGATTTATGATCGATCCGTCCTGATTGTGAGTGAAGTTGGAGTAGTGGAGAGTGCTGATGGCGTACTGGTTTCCGCTAATGGAACTGTAGCCGATGTGGATGAACGGGTCCAGATAGGAATAGGCTAAAACAGAAAAATAGCAAAATGAAAAGCGAAAGGAATGGAGCTAAAGTGGAATTTTCTAACTCTTGCAATATATAGACGTACACGTTTCTGTGGTCTCAGGGCTACGACTGACATAGGCTTACAAAATGTACGAGACACAAAATTAGAAAAGAGACGACAGAAAACAGTTAACAAACACATACCTAATCATTTGTCGAAAACGAGCGACTACATAGTCAAGCACTGTAGCAGTTTCAGCATGACCAGGAGTCTCAATACGTTTTTGACAACTGAAGCGTCGCTTAGCTTTTAGATCCATCAAAGTGCAAACTGTGCCAATTACAGGGTGGAATTACGCTTAAGCTCCTGTGGCTGATTCCCACCAATAGAGGAAACACATTTTCTGGCCCTTGACAGTGTGCAACCTCATTTCATAAATTAATTTCATTAATTAATTAAGAACAGAATCCGTAAAGAAGCGAATTATGAGAAGGTTTAGTAGCGACAACAGGCTCCAGTTTACAATTATTAGTGTTTCAATTTCATGATGGTAATTTCCTGGTTTACATTTCGGCTTAAACTTTGCCTGTTGCCATCTCACAAAATCTGTATTTACATTTTCATGCTCAAAGCTCAGACTTACAATCCTGATAGAACAGGAGCAGCATCAGGGCTGGCGGTCCAAACGATCGACTGTATTCCGCCTGAAGGGTGGATCCGCGACTGACAATCGGAAACTGAATCAGATCTTTGCGAATATCATAGGTCTGGGGACCGTCACGAAACACAATCGTTTCATCCGAAACATTACTGGGCCGATTGATGATATGGATTCCGATCAGGGCAAAGTTGCCCCCCTGGCTGGCCGATTGAATGAAGAGTCTCTGGCGACATGGAGATGCCCCCTCAGGGCAGCCGGGGGACGCGGTCGCAACCAGAAACTTTCGAGACAGTCCCCCGGATTCCAGCAGTTGAATTGTGAGACTTTCCCCCGGATTGGCCGAGGGAACCATCACGATTTGGTCCTGGGTTAAGTCGTCTCGCTTCAGCCAGGTGACCACATCACGCTGCAGCGCAGCGGAAAGAATCGGATTGTAGCGGAATCCAGCGTTTTCGTTGTCCTCAATCCGGCAGTGTTCCACCGTCAGCCCGTAGGATCGAACCCGAATCCCATGGCGACGATTTCGCAACAGTTTACTCTGTTCCAGTTTCGGTTTTTTAACCAAATCATTGTAAACGATGTCCAGCCCTGTCCAGAAGTTGTCCCTAATTGTGAGGTGACGAAAGGTGTGATAGTTCCAGTCAATCTGCAAGGCTGCCGAAAAGAGGGGGCCGGAGTAGTCCAACAACCCGGCTCGTTCGATGATCAGATGATGGATGTAGTCTTGGCCGGTCACCGAGGGTGGATTGGCTAGAAGGGTGTATCGGACCCCCGCCCAGCGGGGCTCTATGCACCTGACCCCCACCACGTGACTAGGGGGACAGGTAATGTTAACATTTTCCGTCGGTCCGTCGTGTCGACACTCCGTGATGTCGGTTTCCATCTCCTCACACCAGATATTGTCCATTAGGATGGGATTGGACCCGGGGCTGGTCGGGTAGGCGAACCAGTTTTCCAGAAACTCTGGGTCCAGAATCAGGCCCAGCCGGTTACAGACTCGGCCGGCCAGTTGTACGGTCCAGCTACGGTTGCAGACCGTACCCCAGGACTGACCCTGATCTAGGGAAACTTCTAGCCGGCCACTCAGGCTTGCCAGGCTTCCTTCATCGTCCACAAGGCGTACAGTGACCGGGCCGGACCGTTCCAGTGACCGGCCGGTTAGGGTAATCTCGGCCGTTGTGGTCGGATCACGACTATTCCCACCGGAAGACCTCAGAAGCTCGCCCTGAACCAGCATACCGATGGCACTCTCGAAGGATAGGATGGTCCCTGGCTCGATATTGAGACGGGCCCCCGGAAGGATATGCAAATCATCGAAGACTGTATACGTCCCACGTTTCAGATCCACACTCTCGTAGATCATACCACCCAACCGACTGGAATCCTGGGGGTCAGAGTAGGGCGGGACGTAGTTGTAGAATCGAGTCACCTGTGGGTTGTGCGAGTTACAGAGAATGGCAAACGGGTCTACCTCAAATTTGGCCAAATTGTAGCGTTTGGTACTGTCAAAAAGTTTCGGCATAAACTGCTCTGGCTGGCTGGCGCCCCAGGAATTCTCAGTGGCCTGGATGATTTTGGCGTGCTCCGGCAAGTCCGTGGCAATTTCGTATCGGGCCGCCGGATTATGAAAACAGTTTCGTTGAAGGACAACATTGGACGAACTGACAATCATGGCAGCAAATGGTCGATTTCGAGCATTCAGTCCCGGATTCGGGTAGATCACTTCATTATCTCGAATCTCATTTTGTCCATTTACTGTCATGGTCTGGTCGGGGGCGTCTTCGTTTAGGCCCAGGCTGACAATAAATTGACCGCGATTTTTCTTAAACTGGTTCTGAACCAGTTTAACGGTAGCCGGCAGGCCGACTAACTGTGGATGATCACGATTTCGGATAATCAGCGCCGGTCGATGATTATCCGTAAATCGATTATCCGTAATCCGGAGATCGATATTGACTGCCGGCTGAACCCGGAAACACATCCCGGCCGAGTACTGACATCGGGATCCGGTCAATTCAACGGTGGCGATGCGTTGATTCGACTGCTGACAGCTGTGAAACTCAAACGCTGGATGGTATCGGTTTTCTGCCAGTGTTACGTAACTGATCAGAACTTTGGGCAATATTTCCGGCATCAGGGGGTTGCGACAGAAATTTCCCACCAGAATTCCTCCCCACAAATTTCCATTTACAAGGGTGGGCGTGGCATCCGAGTTGGCCTGGCGACCCCGAAAAATCACCTCCTGTGATAGGGGGTAGTAGGGTCCCCGGGTTTGGTTGTTGTGATAGGCAAATCCCCGAAGGGTGGAATTGATTATCGACGTCCCGTTGATGACTATTGATCCACCGGTATAGGAAATATTGATCCCATCACCCCAGCAGTTCCAAATCCGGGAATTGTTGACCCAGATATCGCCGACTCCGTCCAGAACCCGAATTCCGGCATAACCCCGATTTGCGTCCAAAGTGACATTGTTGACAATCAGCTTGTCTCGCATCTGATAAACGTGTAGACCGCTGCCTAGGTTGTCGGTGATACGGGAGTTTGAAACGTTCAGGCCGTAAATCACTTGATCTAAAATGGAAAAAAGTGTAGTTAGAAAAAATTTTAGTGATAAGTGATAAGCAGAAAAGAACCAGCCAATATTGCTAATTAAAAGGCGGAATTTCAATGGATACTGTAGATTTTATCCAAAATGAATCCACGGCTGTATATGTATGTGTTTTTCTAAAAAACCCTCTGCATGCACAACTCTTGTAACTTTTTACAGTGAAAACATTGGCGTTCTCCAAATCGTTACCTAATTCCGCCCGAAAAAGCTTTTTCAGTCACACTCAAAATGAAATGTAGATTAAAAAACAGCGGAAATCGACAATTTTTTCCATAGTTCAATTTTTTGAATGCCCCAAATTATGAAAAATCTAAAAATAAAATGTATAAATGTTTCACCAAAACACAGTTCAGTATATATACATCATTTTTTACAGATACAGTTGAGGGCTAGGAGTTTGGTTATGTACCTAAAACTTGTGCATGAATCCTGAACAGAACTCGGATATTTCCAAACAAATGATCCGACGGAGCGCCAAAATGTTGGAGACCAACCCAAAGACCGCTGTCAAAATTGTTTCTAAAATAAAAATTTTAAATACACACACAACCAAGTTTCGCCTAAATCTGTCAATCATACACATCATCATTGATCATAACCAATGCGTCATAACGAACAGAATAATAAACGTATGTATGTACAACAAAACAGGTTGTTTTAATCGAATTATTGCTAATTTTTTAATTAATGAGAATTAATTAATTTATCAAATTTGCAGGACTGCGGGATCGCGCGGGACGGGACGAAAAATTTCATCCACGCCCATCTCTAATGTGTGATAAGCGAATAACAAAGCATCACCAAAGCATCTTTGTTAAGTTAAATAAAAAAGATGTTATATAAAAAGTCTAGAGCTAGCCATTTCTTTTTCTATAGAATTTGCAATGTTTGGAACTGTTTACCGGACAGTATTGTTACCTGTTCCTCTCTGAGCACATTTAAGTCGAAATTGTTAAAGCATGAAGCTCAGCTGCACAAGTTTATGCGGGGGCGTGCATTACAAGGACAGTAGACCTTTGCATGCCATATTTTATTTCGTTTCACGCAATGTTTACTTTCATAAACTAAATAACCTCAAATTTGTTTTTTCTTAGTCGCATTTTATTTAAACATCTAATAGCATACAAACCCGGGCTGCCAACCTTGCGTCACTGTGTGTATATATACGCTCATGCTATTGTATGAGTTTATATATAATTGTCTACTAATCCTGTCACGACGTAGCCGCTTGCATGCATCAGCATCGCCGTGGCAGATGTAATACCTGTTGTATGTGGACGCGGCATTGGGGTTGGGCGGCCGCGGGGCAAATCACGTCTATGTAATAAAAGACATATAGTACTAACAAGGCGTGATTTACTCGGGTTTAAAAAAAAGTTAAAGCTAATTAGTTAACTTTTTGATAATTAGTTACTTGTTAATTAGTAGAGGAAACGATTTTGCGAGTTTGCAAATTATAACGAACTAATTGTCAACTAAATTTAGCTCGTTTAACTCGCTGCGCGATTGGCAGGCACTAACATATTGGCATTAGTTGCTTACAGAATACTGACACTAGGCGGTAAGAGGCCATGAACAATTGGAAGTACGTAATCCGGATTCTGGCAATTGGGACCCGTCCGACACAGGGTTAAAGTTGTGGTCGTCCCCAAAGCGGAGGGGTTGAGATTTACAACATCCAATAGCTGTACGGTAAATGTGTAGTCCCGGAGATTTCGCGGAATTCGAAAAGTCTGAAATAAGAAAAGTTATACAAAATAAACAAATCACGACCACCAATATCCATCTTTCCAACATTATGCAGAAGCTTCTTCAGTTATCAGGCATTATTCTCATATGGATAGGACCCCTCACAAATATTGACAGTACAAACGTAAAATGTACATCACCGGAACTATGGATAACATAGACTACAACTTTACGCTACCCACCCAGGCATTATGTGGGGAGTATGCAATTTTACAAAATCTACATGCAATCTAGTCTAGAGTATACCTCATTACAGTAGCCTGTAATCATCCGAAATTTTGAGTGAGGTTAAACTTTTGTGCAACGAAATTTGCGTCTTCTAATGCATAGAAATTCCGTCAAGTTTTCCAGATTTTTCTGCTAGAAACATTCTGATCATTAAGTTGCTTATGGCGTTCGACGGAAAGTGGAAAAATCAAATGAAATTACGTAGGATGCAGAAAGTCCAGTTTTTCCTGCATTTCATTCAAAAAATGTTTTACATTGTGTAACAACCGCATTGAAATTTGAAGCGCAGCTTTCCCTAATTACACTAACAGGAATCATAAAAGTTATAATACCCAATTTTTGATGACAACAATACACAATGACTCATGAAACGTAGAGTTCAAAACCCTGTCTGTCAAACGTATATAATAATTGTGACATTTTTATCATACCAAAAAAGCAGGTCGAGAAACCACTTAACTTCGGTGGAATTCGGAAGTGTCATTTTAATTCTACTAGTTATGAAAGCCAAGCATTATACAAAGGATGCTTGAAACGTAGCCGATTTGACAAACAGAATTTTTATACTTTTCCAAAACTTTTCCTTTTAGCGTATCAAAGAATCGAAAATTTAAATCTTTGTTTTTATATATGTAGACCCCTTTGCAAGCATTAGTGCCTTCAAATTTCACCTTAGGGATTTAAATTCTTTTCAAGAAAAAATTCTAATAGTAAAATTTTCCTGAGTTCAGTAGCAGCAGAATAGGTCAATTGAGTAGACATTGACCTTGTTTGTTGCTTCTTTAGAGGCCAGAAATGCATTATTAACATGCAATTTGTGAACAGTTCAACATTTATTACCAAAACTTTTTGCTTTCATTTAAATACGTCTCAGAAGTTTTCATGCAAACATTTATGTGTATGTCCTCCAAACTATTATACACTTTCAAGCTCCAATACAGCGAGCTATTAAACGTTAAATCAGTCAAATGCACAGAAAACCGAAATTCCAAGTTTCAAGGTCACAACTACACTTAATATTAAATGAGGCAGTTTTTGTCAATTTAGCCGACAGTTTTTAGAATAACTATAAAAATCAGTCTAAACTCAGCATTTATATACTTTACAAAATGAAAATTTTAAATTAACGCTTCAACTTTTAGAAAAAGCTGGATTAGCCAGAAATCGAACCACGGACCTTCCGATCTGCAGCCAGACGTGCTAACTACTACACCACAGAGCTGTGAGGGGAAAACCGCATTTTCTCTATCAAACCACTTCTGTAAACTGTTTATATCTTACATGTCTGCAGGGGAAACTGTCCTTTCCCGGCTGAATGAAGGTTCCATTTTCCAGAATTGCTTCCAGCAAATACGGGTAGTAGGATTTTGATAGACGAACGGATAGATCGCAAATATTGATTTCCGGCTTTTCTGATTCCATGGCTGAGATCGATGAACTGCCGCCGCGCAGATCTAAAATATGAAGAAATTAGAAAACAAAATCTAGATAAGTGATACTTAAACTGATTGGAATCAGTACTGAAAACGAGGTAATTAACAAAACTGCAAGAACCAGGGAAAATAACATCTCAGAATAGCGTAAATGTTAAAATCAGGAAAATTTTTTGCTAAACTTGCTCTGATTACGTACCAATCACTGGACTAAGTAGTAGACCATGCTTTCGCTGATAGAAAATTCCGTCACCAAAGTTGAACTGAATTCTGGTTTGATTGACAAAAACCCTGCCGTCCGTTGTATTCAGAATTGCCAGTCCATGACCTAAATAAAAACAACAATACAATAAATACGATATATACTAGAACGGAAAGCTACAACGATATGCACATGTCAATGGACTAAATTAAATCTGCCATCATCATCATTATATTATAATAATGTTAATACTAAAAATAGTAGTAATAATAATAATAATAATAATAATAATAAATTATATAAATAAATAAACAGAAGAAAACTATCAAAGCAATCAAACGAAGTGAGCTCAGGCGAGAACCTATATATATTTTTCCCTGTCAAAGCTCTGAATTTTTGAAAATTGTATTTTAAAATTTAAAAGTATAATTTTTCCAGGCAAAGACCATGGATTACCTCTATTGTGACTAATGGTGCAGTTGGTAACTTCCACTGGCCCGACGGCATCACGTGACTCGATACCGTTACCAGCAGAGTAGAGCACATTCAGATAGTTCATCACCGGTGGAATACCAGTGCTCTGCACGGCGGCTGTGACATTTTTGATTTCCCTGAAAATAAAAAGAAGAAAAGAATTCAATGCAATTTCAATCGGAATCTGTCGTTTTGTCAGACTGGGTATAATAGAAAGTTTGGCTAGTACAGAGTTTGTAATTTCACATTGCAACCAGTCTCTAGAACTCGGAAAATCCAAACAATATTATCAACAAGCACAATCTTCATCATAAAATTTATTTGGTGGCTCGGGGGCTCAAACGATAAAACTAATCAGTCACAGGTTCGATCATCAAAATTTTCTTGCCACAGGTGCAGTAAGAACACTTCGTTTATTAAAAATCATGGACCGTTTTAGATTTATCTGGTAGAGATGAGCACGGGCCGGACTTTTTCGGCCCGGCCAGGCCCGGTCCGCTCTAAAGCCTTGCTCGGCCCGGCCCGCTGTGAAAATTTTTCGGCCCGGCCCGGCCCGCCAAAAGAAAATTTCCAAAATTTTACTAACAATATTATTTCAAAGGCTCCAATGGAATATGGAAACGCTAAATTATGCTACAAAATGTTAAATTTTGCTGTAAAATAGCCAGAATGAGTAGATATTTAGCTAATTTTAGCGATTTTAGAGCATTTTCTATAGTCGATCCGGCCCGTTTCGGCCCGCGCCGGCCCGCTAACAAATGGATGCTGGGCCGGGCCGAAATGCTCATCTCTATTATCTGGGCATCAGAATGTTCGAGCCACAGGTGATGCAGTGTCACTTCTCTTTCTCCTTTCATGTATTTACCCGTTGTATCCAGCATATTTGAGGGTAACCCATTCCAGCCTGGAATTAGAGACTCGTTTGGCTTCCACGGCATTCAGTGGGTCATCCGCCGGCTCGAGATGCCAAGGGTTGTCCACAAACTGAATTCCTCGCCAATGACTCTCCCAGCCGGCAAAGGTGGGCGGACCCCAGCAACTGAGACCAAGATCGTCCTCACCCTCTGAAACAGGAAAATATAGGAATTTTGACAAATAAACTTTTACAGAAAAAGTTACATAATATACGCAGAGAATGGTGCAGTTGCAATGCAGCTTAATCTTCAATGTAGGTTCAGTTACCAGCAATAAGCTGTTAAGCCCGGTTCACACTAGGGCACAAGCACAAGCACAAGCACAAACACAGGCACAAGCACAAGCACAAGACGAAAATGTTCACACTGGGGCACAAGCACAAGCACAAGCACAAACACAAGCACAAGCACAAGCGGTTCACACTATTGAAAACTGGCACAAGCACAAGCACAAGCACAAGCACAACGCCGAGTTGAATTAATTTTAACTTTTTGCACAAGCACAACGCCTGCAGCCAATGAAATTTGTTTTGCACTATGCACAGAAGGCGTGGCCAGGCTGAATTTCAAATTCTATTGGCTATGCTTGTGCCCTAGTGTGAACTTTTTTATCTTGTGCCTGTGCTTGTGCTTATGCTTGTTCTTGTGCTTGTGCTTGTGCACTTGTAGTGTGAACCGGCCTTTAGAATTCCTACAATTTTTTCTTAGGAAAATTTCTTTCCAAAAGTCAAACTGTCCAGCTCTGAAACCGCGAAGATGGTGATTTTGAAAGCTCACGTCTGATTTTTCGACTTGCAGGAGCTGCTGTGACAATTTCATTTTTACATTTTGTAGTTTCATTCACAATTCCTACATAATTTCACACAGTAGCGTTCGTTTGAAGACTCAGTGTTAGCTACAGTGAACACACACTAACGCAGTGTCTTCTTAAAATTGTAGATTTGTGTACGCACCCTCATGAAATTAAAATGTCTAGTCGTTTGAAAGCAGCAGAAATAATTTCAGAATTCTGAAATTACCTTCAGAGTAATTTCCTTTTCCCCACCTTAATCTCATTCAAAATTCTAATTTACTAGTCCCCCACTAATTCTGTTCACAACTGCTGTGCGACCCACGTTTCATCAACAGCAGTTTTGTGTGTGGGCACGTGTGTGTGTGCGCGCAAAAGTTGTAACTATAAACAGGAAAATAAGTATAGAAATATTGTCAAGAGTGCATAATTGCACTATGTATTAGAAGAAGAGTAAGCCACAAGAGAGCTCTTCATTCATAACGGTGATCTAACCAACTCATGCGAACATTTATCCGTTTGGGAAGGGGATCGTTCACTCTGTGCTGTACTTCCTTTATCTTCTTGTAGTCTCGCATCTGGTATAATCCAGATCTGGCCTGCTGAGATTTCGTTTCGAATTTTAGAGGTTTAGTTTTAGAAATGTCGATCAAATTGTACCAATTCCTTCATGAAAACGCAACTGAGCCCTGTCTACTTGGAACTCGCATATAAACTTGAATTTGCAGACGATTTCGACAATGTTCAGGTTTAATAGACCCCACACTATACGTTAATCTTACCAAGAGTACATAACAGAGATGGAACCGGGTCACCGGGTCACCGGGTCACCGGGTCAGTTCGGGTCACTTTTTGGACCGGGTCACCGGGTCACCGGGTCAAGAGCTTCGACCCGGTCTTGACCCGGTTTTATGAAATTACCTCAAATATTTAAAATTTTTGGCTTACCAAGCTAAAACTTTAGCTTAAATTTTTGTTCAAGGTCCAATATTAATTTGCTTTTTTTGCGTTTTAGTCTTGAGCATTTTCGCAGCTTGAGGTTATTTGAATCTGTCGGTCTCTGGAAGATTATTTATTAGCTTTATCAGTTTCATGATTATTGTATAAATCTATTTAGTACTACCAAGAGTGTACTACATGGTTTGCTGATTATTTTCGCAACCAAGGTATATGCTGAATATAAGTGTACAATTTAATTTAATTTAACGCAATACATAATAACAGCCAAATTTTTAAAGTACTCCGTGCTTTTGGACAAGCACTTATATTACACCCTGCAAAATTTCGCAGACGGATAAATTATTGGTTTTGCCAACTCAATTCTGCATAAATTTAGAAAGTGCTACAGTTACTATTAAATACATTTTAAAAAACTAGAGCAAACATGTCATAATTTATTCTTTTTGGGGTGGTGACGGAACATGGAAGCCAAAAATTTAGCGTTCTTAGGCAAAATTAAAATTTTTTGCAGATTTTGGAATTTTCTGGAAAACCGGGTCACCGGGTCACCGGGTCACCGGGTCAGGGCTCAACCGGGTCACCGGGTCACCGGGTCAAGCCTAAGTGACCCGGTTCCATCACTGGTACATAATAAAAAAGGCGGGTGTGACAAGCGTCAAGCTCTTAGTTATTAGGCTTCGGGACATGATATGCACGATAACGGCTGACCCACCCCCCCCCCCACAAATTAGACCCATCACTTCAAAGAAATTCGCACGCGATGTTTGTTTGCTGAAGTTCGCAACAGACGCACATTGAACCAACTGAGTAGTTGTGTTTTCGAACTTTCGAACGTAGGCATAGCGTGCGAATTTCTTTGAAGTGATGGGTCTAATTTGTGGGGGGCCAGCCGTTATCTTGCAGATCATGCCCCGAAGCCTAATAACTAAGAGCTTGACCCTTGTCACACTCTTAGTTATTATGTACTCTTGATCTTACGTACCTAAGGAAAACTTTCGTCAAGCATTTTACTTGGCATAAACTTCTTTTAATGCTATTAAATCTGTAATACATTCACCAGCTTATCGACAATACGTTGTATATTGGGAGTTTTTATTTGCAAACTTATTATATAATCGTTCCAAGCTAATGCATTCAAAGCACTAAAGCCTTGCTTTGCGGGTCCAAACAAAACGGGATTCGAAAACTCAAGAGCTTAGACAACGTATGCAGGTTTACATAACTGTGAAACTATTTGCTTTTGAAAGCTGCGGAGAGACCAACCTAATCCGATAGGAAGACAAGAGGAAATTATCCCTAACTTTTTGGTGGATGGAAAAGACACGGAAAATAGATGCTCCCCAATTCCGTTTCCTAATTTTACTTTACTCCGATAAGTCTTAGGTATGTAACCGGATACAGGCACGTACATTTACATTGAAAAAGCTTACTAGTGCATGGAAAAAACTGAATTCACCAAACTAGAAATATTCTAAACTTGACCAATTTGGTTGTAGAACAAAAAGAATGTGGAATGTCCCGAGCTGTCCAATTATTAGTAATTGTTTCTCACCGGTAACTGAACTAACTCGACTAAAACTCTGGTAAAAATTCTAATGCATTTATATAAGTAAATATACATAAATTCTAATCTCTTTAAGGTTTTCAACAAATCTTGGTCCAGACAGGCTGACATAAAGGGGGATTTTTATAAGCCCCTCGAAACAGCTATTATTTACAAGGTCGCCATATAGATTTTTTATTTCGAACAGCTAGCATTGCTTGCATTGCAAGTACATGCATGCAAGCGCAGCTTATTGCTGTTATACTAGCAGTGTCTGAATTCTGAAACGATGGAAAATGAACGACCGCTAAAATCAACACTCTCTCATTCCCACACAAGAAAGCATTAAAGTTTGAGATGAAAATTAAACAAACTTTGTCTCTGTCAGTATATGTAGTTCATTCTTTCAGAATATGCCCATGCCCATGGGTTTTCACAACTTTTCAAACAAGTAGAGAGAAAAAGTTTAATGCAAAACTCAGACAAATATGAAAATTGTTCAATTCACAGTAACAATCGGTACTTGAGAAGTCTTTCTCCAAAAGTAAAGAACTTGTCGACAGCAAGAGATTTTTAAACAACTCTTATGAAAATTCTGAAATCAAACAAATATCAAAAACCCCTCCAAATAACCAATTGCGCTCGTGTGAGACTGAATAGGGTCAAAGAAAAAAGATAATTTATACTCTCCGTAAGGCTAGACGCCTAATGCCTGGATTTAACTTAACCTTCAGTCACAAAAGCTAACAGCAAAGATCTCGTTGTTCGTCTGGTTTAGTTTTATGCTTTACTTTTGCAGGGAAATTCCAAAAGAAGATCAAAGAGAAGCAAAAATTTTCAACAGATCCATTTCATGAGTTCATAATCAAATAAATCAAACCGCTTTCTCCCTTCCCCTTTGGTGGATTAAGTGCAGGCCAACTTACGGCAAAGATTTTCACTGAGCTGAATGCCCCATTCATCGCTGAGGGCAGGGCAGAGCCAGAGGCTCCGTTCCTGCCCTGAGCAGCCGGGCCGAGGCATCACAAACGGGCGAGTGTCGTTGACCCGTCGATACCAGCGGTAAAATCCGCCGCCACCAAAGCCCATGGATTGACACGCGATCCCGTACTCCGTTTCCGTCCAGCTGAAACAGGAAAAAGTTAAAAGGCTTGAGTGAAAAGATTGAAATCAGGATTGAAAGATGTGAAGAAGAGTGTACAACCGGGTTTGAACAACAGATTTTCAGATCTTTAGGGCAGCAGCAAGATTGCTTTATTACGCCGATTTTAACCATTCCAGGGTTGCTGATAAGTTGTGTACTAATGTTTCCAAAGTTTGCCTTAATAATTGTTGTCTTATGTATTCACAGAAAGTTAATACTGGAGTATTCTTATACAGCCCCTTTTGAAGTTCTCTACAAGACGCATATATGTACTACTGCAATAAGTTTATCACATTAAACTCAGTGAACTAAAGCGGAAAAGTAGAACAAGACGAAATTTGTCGTCGCGTTAGCAGAACAAATAATGGCTAATTTTATCTAAAATTTGGAGAGAAACTCGCCCAGTCGCATTCATTAGGAACAGAAACGACCACCTCATCAGGACAGAGCAAATCAAGAGTGAAATTTATAATTTAAATTTAAGAAATCTTTGCACAACTGTATGTTCAAGAGAAGCTCAAATTTCCAAACTCAACAATAATAGTTGCAAATAAATGTAAGTTTCCCTATAAGTGAAAGTCTACCAACCACTGTTTTATGGAACGCAATTTTATCTCCCACACAGTCCCTGCGTTAAGTATAAGTTTTTGAGAGTTGCCTACTTTGTGAGCATGGTACAAACGCTTCTCCATCGGCCACGAAAGTGAGCCTGCAGTCGACCCTGGGATACAGAGGGACCGTCCATTAAGCGAAACGAGGGAAATTCATCGTCGTGCAGGATAGGGGTCATCCGAGGCACCATGGAAATTCCAACAAATGTGCTCCCCTGAAATACCGAAAGGAAAAGTATATATTCGTGCTAAAAACAAAACTCAAAGAATGAAAGAACCAGAGAGTTAGTAGTTGTTTTTTGCTACAGTTAAAGGCTTATTTCTTCACGAATTGTAAGGGTTAAATTTGTCATAAACCAATTTTTTTCGAAAACGGTACTAACATTGTATTGTTGCAGAATATAAGCAACATTTATATAGAATTAATGACCATTTCATTAAGCACCATCTTACCACAGCATGCAGAACTCCGTGCACCGTAATTCCGATGCCAGGATCAAACTGCAGTGTAACACCGGGCTGGATGGTAAGATTTGCCCCCGGATGAATTACAATCTGTTTCGTTACAATGAAGGGACTGTGACGCCACTCCAGGGTGGAATTGGAGTAGTAATTACCGCCAACATCGGACGGTACTTTACACCAAACCGTAGCCAAGCAGTAGAGTAATGACAGTAACAGTAAACCAGACGCGCTTGATGTAATCATTGTGGATCTTGCAATAACTTCCCGTTTCGTTGATAAATTAATACAGATTTAAAAACAATCGAATTGATAAAAGATCATGTCATTAGTGTAGAGGTACAAAATCTGGCGGGAGGAGCACGAAAATGGGGCACAGACTAGAATTAAGCTTAGCACATAGGTCAAAAATCGTTAAACGGTCAGCGGAAGGAAATTACATGATTAGGTCTGCAGTCAGTGAAAATTGAATTGAATAATTTGGAGAAGGGTATTACATACCTGAAACTAATACTATTAAAAATTGGTACAGATATACATTCAATTACTACATATATAGTATATACTATATATTACTATACATATATATATACTATATATGGACGCCAAAGGAAATTTCCAAAAATTTACTAACAATATATGTTATTTCAAATTCTCCAATGCAAGATGCAAACGCTAAATTATTCTACGAAATGTTAAATTTTGCTGTAAAATAATCAGAATGAGTAAATGTTTAGCCATTTCTAGTAATGTTTTTAGTGACATCACAACACTTTCTATAGTCGATCCGGCCCGTTTCAGGCCCGCCAACCAACGGATGTCGGCCCCGCCCGCGGTCCGCGCCAGGCCGGGCCCACTATCTTGTGCACAGCTCACAAAATAAATATGTTCCGCAACGAAATGATATATAAAAATAGGAGAATATTATTGTGGTAACTAGATACAACAGTGTCAACGGAACCAAAATGAAATTGGAGGTGAAAGGTAGCGCTTAGGACGCCACAAAGATACACACAGTTTAATTTGTTTGGTGTTTGTGGCTAGGAAGAGAAATTGACATAAAATGAAAATGAGCACCTGGTCAATAGAAGTACATAGGTAGGAAATAAGTGTAAAAGATGAAATTAGTGGGGATGAATTTAGCCGAGTAAATATAGAATCAGTGGCTGGACTGTGTTTTAAATAGAAATTAAATAAACAGTATTAGTGAAAAAAACCTGACTGAACAATAGAAAACACAAGCTTGCAACTTTAGCATATATTGAGATATCGAACATCTAATGTGAAAAATCGGATATAAAATATTGTCCTCTGATTTGGTTCGGTTCATGTAACTAAGATTAGCTGGATTTTGTCTGGCAATTTGGTTTTGATCACGGAGAAAACGGGAGAAAATGTAAATCGAAAAGAGTACACTTAGGAAACGTTTCATATTGATAAAACAAATGTAACCATTTTTAGTGTATAACGGTGTATATTACTCACATTATGTTGAACATATTAGAGACAAAGTCAGAAAATGAATAAACAGTCACAAAAAATAGAAAATCAACTCAATGAAAGCGCCAAAAGGTGATCAAACAAAAACCGCCGTCAAACAGTGATCTAATCGAAACCCAAATGTGTCATTCAATACAAAAACCACATATTCATGGCGTGCAGATATCAAAATTTTCAAAACGTAACATACACCTTGCTATAGTAGAGCCCTTTATGCAGGCCATTCTATGTAACAGCATGTTTCCATGGTAAAATGATTATCACATATGAGCAAGCTAGCTATGATTCAGCCAGAATGCTTTCAGCTCTTATCATTCAGCTAAAGGTAGACGCAAAAGGTAAACAGGCAAACCCAAGCTGGCCGGCTGCAAAAAGGGTATAACTTAACATTTTCGAATATATACTACTACAAAGTTTGGAAAAGGTTTGAGTACTGCTAAAGTAACCATAATTTTAATTTTGAAAATGCGAACATTCTACCTGTAGGGAAATATAACAGAAAGTGTGCATGCTTGGATTTAAACATAGACTTATAATTGCGTGTGTGCTAGTTGGGGTGAGCCCTAGGTGGATAGATTCAAATTCAAACAGCCTCAAAACAGGTTGTTGTTAAATTTCAATCTTGAAGGAAGAGAACAACATTTTTCCCATCACAAACTGTGCAAGGTTTGGAGCGCCCTCTAGCATAGACACTAACTGATGAATATACTCCTGAATTTGGAAATGTACTTACCATTGCCGAGTTAGTGAAATTTAGTTGTGGAAATGAATTCCTATTTTAGTTAAGGCGCCGAAATAAGAGTAGTTAAGGGGGGTCCATTTTTGGCCGATTTTTCGACAATTTCCGATTTTGCTCATTTTCACTTATTTTGTTGTCCGATTGGTATATTTTAACGAGTTTTAGAAATGAAGCTCGGATCTCTTACGGTTGGCGAGTAATTTCACCTCAAAGTTGATGTCAGTATGTGTTAAACATAGGAAACAGAAAAAGTGGTGATTTTTTCCGTGCGCCAGACATATCTCGCCAACGACAAGATGGAGCACTTCAACGTCCATCTTATATCATAAATAAATATGATCTAGAAGGGTGATTTGTAGGAAGCAGAATTTTAATTTAGGCCTTCAAAAATTTTTAATTAATTTTTAAGTTTGCGAACAGCCAAATTTGACTGTTTTACAATGTTAAAATTGCAACTTGGGTAGCAACTTTGATGAAATACTCTGAAAGCTGTAAGGTCTAATTAAAAATTCTACTTCCTACAAATCACAGCTTATGACAAGACATTTCTAACGATACCAATTGATTCTGGTTAGCTTTGTGCGATTTTGATATTTCTCTAGCCCAGAAATCTCAATTTTTAGCAAAATTTCGGAAATTCCCTTTTTTTGGCAAATAAGATGGCAACACAGACCTATAAAATGTTAGATTATATACTTGCGCCCAATTATTGATGACTTTAGGTCAAGTTTGGTTGGACACAATTGGTGCAGGTTAGTACACCCAATTGGTCGCTGGGGTCTGACAACCGTAATCTCAAAAGTAGCGATTTTTCAAATTTTTCGAAATATGCTAAATTTTATATCAATCGAAAGCTCTCATTCTCCTGAACATTTGTTTTTCTTGGACCATTGCCCGCAAACGCACCAAATTCAAGTTATCGGCCGTTAAATGATTTTCGAGGTCAAGGCATTCCAGCGCCGGTGCTACTCCCTAAAATCACTAAATAATATCATACTTCCCATCAAAAGCTACCCTAGCTTCTTCGTTTGCATCAGATAACAAATTACACAACCGAATAAAGCTCCATTCTCAAGGAAGTTCATGTGTAAAGTACCTTTATTTGCTGCGGCACCGCCGTTTTCACCTGTTTTCAAATTGCATGCAATTAATTGCTTGTTACTCGTTAAGTACTGAACGAAACTACTTGAAATTGAGACTCCACATGCAGGACATATGTGCCAAAATTTTGTGATAAAATGAGCAAAATCCGTGACCATAAAATGTTTCATGGTGGACCCCCCCCCCTTAAGTAGTCATAATGCTATACTGCAAGTATCTGCCATTGGTACCCTCTTGCTACGGACTAAGATTTTAGCCCTGGGCGATTTTCATTATTTCCTTTGCTTGGTTTGAACTTTAGGCCCGATGGAACAAAGAAGAAACGAACGAACATTCAATTAGATAATTTCTCCTATTTTCCGGTTCACACATCAACGGAGCAACAGACAAACGGAAAAGGGTGAAACCTAAAAACTGCGTTTCAACTTTCTGCTGTTTACATAGTCATCAAGTTAATGAGGTAAATGCGGGTCTACAGGCGGATCCACGAAGGATTCAAGGCATTAATCATAAAGAAATAATGAAAAACGCCTGCCCTGCAGTCACTGAGGCCGTAGCCTAGTCCGAACAGGAGAGAGCCAATGGGCGCTGTGAGCGCTCTTACCCAGAGAGAACTGGTCTCTGTGTAAGGGCCCCAATTGTATTTTTATTGTATTTTTATTGTAGCTTGGTACCAATCTAATTACTTTAATTTTTTATCTCAATACAAAATTTCCCTATTCCTCGGGTGGGTGGTCCCTTACCGCAAAATTTGGGTTTTTTGTTGCATGTTGAACCTACACCTTTTTGCTTCTTGTTTCAGCTGGTAGTAGTCTAGTTGTCACCTGGATCAAATTTATTCTGTATTTTGTGCATATCTGGAGAAGTCACCATGCATCGTCAGTTTAGGAAACAGCAGAAGACCGGACACGATCCCATGGTCGGTGAGGGTTCAGCCCATGAGCAGGCGCCGGAAACCGGGGATTTGGAGCAGTTTCCCCCTCCAGAGGAGCTTTCCCCCTCCAAATCCGTGGTCGAGGACTTGGGATCTGACCACCCCATGGGACAAAATCCAGTGGTACCCCGTTGTGTGTCCGAGACATACCAGGTGCCCGCATCGTCAGCGAGCTCTTTATCGGAACTGTTTGAACAATTGGATCCCACTTCAATTCAGGACTCGGACTCGTACAGTGCCGTGGTCGCCTCGGACGAAAATCGGATGGGCACGGGTCGTTCCAGCGTGTCATCACGTCTGGGAGGCCAACCGGAAGCCCCATCCCCAGTGGGTCATCCAACCCCGGGCAGATGGATCCTCAGTCTTTGCCTGAGGTCTCTGGCGAGCCTACAGAGTCCAGCTCTGTTGTTCACGACCCAGGGACTGCAGCGCGGGACTGCCCGGCCACGACGACAGGCCACCGTACAGACCACGGACGCCAGGTCCCTAACCCAACTGGCAAGCCCGAACATCAGAATCCTGTCGGTCCGACTACCCAGGGAACCAAGCGTTCGGCAGTTGCTGCCAGCGGCGACGCTGATGAAGATTCGGACACTCGGAGCTCGGCTCCCAACGGGAAGAAGCCATGCGCTTTAGCCAGAAGGAGCAGTCCACCATCAACTTGTTCCACAAGTGCGCCGGGAACAAGTCAAGACACTACCCTCCTTAATCCAGGAATTGGGTCAAATTGGTCCCTCAAGGACATTGAGGCCCAATCGGCTTTTCTGCAAAGCCAGAAGCTGTTGGTCCTACAGAAAATTCATGATCAGTCAACAGCTTCTCAGGACGGTGCTTATTTAGTTGCCGAGTCATCTCGGTCAACTTCAGCTACTTCAAAATCTAAGAAGAAGAACCGTGGTGGTTCTCGGAAGAACTCTAGTGGCGCACAGTCGACGCAGTCTGCTACGGAAACTGAGGAGCCCTCGCGGAAACCATCCAAACAAAGTAAACGTTCTGCAGCGAAACAGCAACAGGCGGGGCCGTCATCGGCCAAACCCGTCCTGGTGGATCTGGAAACCGACCAACCACCACCGGACAGTGCTTCTACCCTGCAGAAGGCTCCCATGGGTGAAGTGGCCGGTGCTCAACTGAAAGAAGGCCAGCTCATGGTGGTCGACGAAATCAACGAAGACACCGACGGCTCATTGGCGAAAGTGGTAGGAGCGTTCGACGCACCATCACCACGGTTAGCGGCAGGAATGGACGACATTGCCCAAAGCGTCCCTTTGGTCCTTGAGGGGCATGAGCATGTCCTGCCTGATTATCCTCATATTGTACTGATGACTCCACAGGAGAAGGCCACCGCTCTCAGCTATGAAAATCCATCACGAGAAGAAATCGAGGCAGTTCCTGGTAATCTGCAAGAAAGAGCCAAGGAACACATCTCTGGCATCGAGACCTACCAACACTACCTGAAGTTGGTGCTCATGAACAGGGAGAGTGAGTATGACACTCAACATCCAGAAGCCTGCCTAACAGAAGCCATTAGTGACGTTCGGTCGATTGCTAACCCTGAGAAGTCATTCCGGTTCAGCGAAGACCATCTATCTTTGCCGGACCACTTTCAACCTTTACGGATGATCAGAACCCTCCAGGGTCTATTTGATGCGATTCCGGACATCCTGGAAACGTATCAAGCGGCTGGCGTCATCGCCATGGACATTGAAGGCGGAGCTTACACTCAGTTCGGCAATAAACAGGATGCCGCAGTTACCATCATTCACATCGCTGGACCAGTTCCATCACGACATCCGAAGGTCTTTTTGATCATGGTCAGCGAAATCTTGGCATCCACTTCTGACTTTTACCAAGTCCTCTATGCCTTGAAGATCATTCTTCATCCACCTGAGCCAGTCTATATGGTATTTGCTGGTGGTCTACTTTCTACGTCTGGCCAAATTTTGTGGTCTCACTGGCATGGAGCACTACGCAGCCGAACTTGGAGCGATCGTCGCCCAGTCGGTGCCTTACATTCAGGCTCGCCGACGACAAGATCCGACGGTTCCTGAGGTCCCTTGGGAGAATATCACCGACACGACCAAGAAATCCTATGTCAATGCTCATCACTCCCTGAGCAAGGTCTGCGAATATTGCGATGTGCCATCTCTAAAGGACTGCGACCGGTCGACTTTTGGGGGATGTACGGTCTGGCCTAGCGAAGAAGAAGCTAGGTATGCCCTTGCTGACATTTTGGCCATATATGCCTGCTTGGTCAAGTTGGACATGTTCCGGCACCCAGAGTAGTAGCTTATAAAGTAACTGAGACCGGCGAGCGCGTAAAGACTCCGTGCATCCACTACGTCTACTTCATCCACTGAACCAGCGCATGACAATGCTATCAGTGGCTGAATGGAGGTGAATGGACGTGTCCTGGCACCCTGTCCTGGCAGCGTAAAAATAAAATTATAGCAGGTGGGAAATTCATTTGGGGGAAATGGGTTAATGGATGAATGGAGGTGTATTGGCACACAGCCCGGCATTTTGTTAAAGAACCGCGACCACATTTTTCCGAGCACCATTCCAAATGTTTTTATACGACTTCCGAGCACAAGTTCAGAAAACGTCTACACGAGAGGAAGTTTGGAATTTGTGAATTTCTTACCAAGTCTCTGCGAGGCGAAAACCGGGTTTAACTTCATCTTGACTCAACCAACAGCTGTTGCGTGTACATTTTTGGAATGAACACATTGAGAGAAATTGACCGGTTGCAATATTTTCACAGCCCATTGTATGAGTCAAAACTTTTGACTGCCTAGTTTTAGTGTCTCAAGGATTAGATTTTGACCAAACTCCAAAGTGCACTCTGCTCGAGAAGCCTGGTAGAATACCTACACACCACCAAGGCAATTTGCAATTATGGTGGATATAGCTTCCCATGTGTCAGTACTTTACAGAAATATAAAATATAGAGACATTCCCTTAGACTGGGAGCAGCAGAGTCTAAAAACCATCTGAGGTACCTCTCAGAAAGTCTCTGCGAGGGGCAAATCCGGGTTTAACTTCATCTTGACTCAACCAACAGCTGTTGTGTTTACATTTTTGGAATGAACACATTGAGAGAAATTGACCGGTTGCAATATTTTCACAGCCCAACGTATGAGCCAAAACGTTTGACTGCCTAGTCTTAGTGTCTCAAGGATGATATTTTGACCAAAGTGAACTTTCACTTTCCTCGGGAAGCCATGTAGAAGACCCACATAGTACCATGGCAATTTACAGTTATGATGGATCTAGCTTCCCATGTCTCAGGACTTTACAGAAATATAAAATATAGAGATATTCCCCTAGACTGGGAGTAGCATAGTCTAAAAACCATCTGAGGTACCCGTCAGAAAGTCTCTCCGAGGCAAATCCGGGTTTAGCTTCATCTTGACTCAACCAACAGCTGTTGCGTGGTTGCAATATTTTCACAGCCCAACGTATGAGTCAAACCTTTTGACTGCTTTGTCTCAGTGTCTCAAGGATGAGATTTTGACCAAACTCACCAAAGCGCACTCTCCTCGAGAAGCCCGTAGAATACGTACACACCACCAAGGCAATTTGCAATTATGGTGGATCTAGCTTCCCAGGTATCAGTAGTTTACAGAAATATAAAATATAGAGACATTCCCCTAGACAAGGAGCAGCAGAGTCCAAAAACGATCTGAGGTACCCCTGAGAAAATCTCTCGGAGGTGCTTATCCAGGTTTAGCTTTAGCTTGACTCAACCAACAGCTGTTGTTTGTACGTTTTTTAATGAACACATTGAGAGATATCGAACAGTTGCAGTCTTTTCACAGTCCAACGTATGAGTCAAACGTTTCGACTGCTTATTTTTAAAATATCAAGGCTGAGATTTTGACCAAAGGCCAGAAACGATCTGAGCTACCTCTCAGAACGACTTCCCAAGGAACTTATCCAGGTGCAACCTCAACTTGACTTAACCAACAGCTGTTGTGTGTACATTTTTGGAGTGAGCACATTGAGAGAAATCGAACAGTTGCAATCTTTTTATAGTCAAGCGTATGAGTCAGTACCTTACGGAAATATAAAATATAGAGACATTCCCCTGGTACTAGAAGCAGCAGAGGCCAAAATCCATCTGAGGAACCTCTCAGAAAGTCTCTGCGAGGGGCAAATCCGGGTTTAACTTTATCTTGACTCAACCAACAGCTGTTGTGTTTACATTTTTGGAATGAACACATTGAGAGATATCGAACAGTTGCAGTCTTTTCACAGTCCAACGTATGAGTCAAACGTTTCGACTGCTTATTTTTAAAATATCAAGGCTGAGATTTTGACCAAAGGCCAGAAACGATCTGAGCTACCTCTCAGAACGACTTCCCAAGGAACTTATCCAGGTGCAACCTCAACTTGACTTAACCAACAGCTGTTGTGTGTACATATTTGGAGTGAGCACATTGAGAGAAATCGAACAGTTGCAATCTTTTCATATTCCGACGTATGAGTCAAAAGTTTCGACTCCTTAATTTTAAAATCTCAAGGATGAGATTTTGACCAAAGTGCACTTTCCTCGGGAAGCCATGTAGAAGACCCACATAGTACCATGGCAATTTACAGTTATGGTGGATCTAGCTTCCCATGTGTCAGCACTTTACAGAAATACAAAATATAGAGACATTCCCCTAGACTAGGAGCAGCAGAGGCTAAAAACCATCTGAGGTACCCTCAGAACTTCTCTCCAAGGCGCTCATCCAGGTTTAACTTCAGCTTGACTCAGCTAACAGCTGTTGTGTGACATTTTTGGAATGGGCGCATTGAGAGAAATTGAACGGTTGCAATATTTTCACAGCCCAAAGTATGAGTCAAAAGTTTCGACTTCTTAGTTTTAAAATCTCAAGGATGAGATTTTGACCAAACTCCCAAAGTGCACTCTCCTCGAGAAGCCCGGTAGAATACCTTACACGCCATCCAGGCAATTTGCAATTATGGTGGATCTAGCTTCCCATGTGTCAGTACTTTACAGAAACACAAAATATAGATACATTCCCCTGGTAGTAGGAGCAGCAGTGGCCAACAACCACCTGAGGTACCACCCCGAAAATCTCTCCAATTCACTTTTTTAGGAGCAACTTCAGCTTGACTCAACCAACAGCTGTTGTGTGACATTTTTGGAATGGGCACATTGAGAGAAATTGAACGGTTGCAATCTTTTCACAGCCCATTGTGTGAGTCAAAACTTTTGACTGCTTAGTCTTGATGTCTCAATGATGAGATTTTGACCAAAGGCCAGAAACGATCTGAGCTACCTCTCAGAACGACTGCCCAAGGCACTTATCCAGGTGCAACTTCAGCTTGACTTAACCAACGGCTGTTGTGTGAACATTTTTGGAGAGAGCAGATTGAGAGATATCGAATGGTTGCAATCTTTTCACAGTCCAACGTATGAGTCAAAAGTTTGGACTGCTTAGTTTTAAAATCTCAAGGATAAGATTTTGACCAAACTCCCAAAGTCAACTCTCCTCGAGAAGCCCGGTAGAATACCTTACACACCACCAAGTCAATTTGCAATTATGGTGGATCTAGCTTCCCATGTGTCAGTACTTTACAGAAATACAAAATATAGAGACATTCCCCTAGACTAGGAACAGCAGAGGCTAAAACCATCTGAGGTACAGTCAGAACATCTCTCCGAGGAGCTTATCCAGGTTTAACTTCAGCTTGACTCAAGCAGCAGCTGTTGTGTGACATTTTTGGAATGGGCGCATTGAGAAAAACTGAACGGTTGCAATATTTTCACAGCCCAACGTATGAGTCAAAATTTCGACTTCTTAGTTTTAAAATCTCAAGGATGAGATTTTGACCAAAGTGCACTTTCCTCGGGCAGCCATGTAGAAGACCCACATAGTACCATGGCAATTTACAGTTATGGTGGATCTAGCTTCCCATGTGTCAGTACCTTACAGAAATATAAAATATAGAGACATTCCCCTGGTACTAGGAGCAGCACTGGCCAGCAACCACCTGAGGTACCAGAAAATATCTCCAATTCACTTTTTTAGGAGCAACTTCAGCTTGACTCAACCAACAGCTGCTGTGTGTGCATTTTGATTTGAGCACATTGAGAGAAATCGAACAGTTGTAGTCTTTTCACAGTCCAATGTATGAGTCAAAAGTTTCGACTGCTTATTTTTAAAATCTCAAGGCTGAGGTTTTGATCAAAGGCCAGAAACGATCTGAGCTACCTCTCAGAACGACTTCCCAAGGAACTTATCCAGGTGCAACCTCAACTTGACTTAACCAACAGCTGTTGTGTGTACATTTTTGGATTGAGCACATTGAAAGAAATCGAACAGTTGCAATCTTTTTATAGTCAAGCGTATGAGTCAGTACCTTACGGAAATATAAAATATAGAGACATTCCCCTGGTACTAGAAGCAGCAGAGGCCAAAATCCATCTGAGGAACCTCTCAGAAAGTCTCTGCGAGGGGCAAATCCGGGTTTAACTTTATCTTGACTCAACCAACAGCTGTTGTGTTTACATTTTTGGAATGAACACATTGAGAGATATCGAACAGTTGCAGTCTTTTCACAGTCCAACGTATGAGTCAATAGTTTCGACTTCTTAGTTTTAAAATCTCAAGGTTGAGATTTTGACCAAAGTGCACTTTCCTCGGAAAGCCATGTAGAAGACCCACATAGTACCATGGCAATTTACAGTTATGGTGGATCTAGCTTCCCATGTGTCAGTACATTACAGAAATATAAAATATAGAGACATTCCCCTAGCACTAGGAACAGCAGACGCTAAAAATCATCTGAGGTACCCCTCAGAACATCTCTCCGAGGCGCTTATCCAGGTTTAACTTCAGCTTGACTCAACCAACAGCTGTTGTGTGACATTTTTGGAATGGGCGCAATGAGAGAAATTGAACGGTTGCAATATTTTTACAGCCCATTGCGTGAGTCAAAACTTTTGACTGTCTAGTCTAGTGTCTCAAGGATGAGATTTTGACCAAACTCCCAAAGTGCACTCTCCTCGAGAAGCCCGGTAGAATACCTACACACCACCAAGGCAATTTGCAATTATGGTGGATCTAGCTTCCCATGTGTCAGTACTTTACAGAAATACAAAATATAGAGACATTCCCCTAGACTAGGAGCAGCAGAGTCCAAACACCATCTGAGTAGTTTCCAACATTCCGTTTCATTACTGAAATCGCTGCCAGGATCCAACGTCAATGCAACATCAGTTTTACCATTGCTTATCCTACAGTGACACCTGAATGATCGCCACGAATAATTCCCTTAAACACTCCGGGCCGGAGGCGGCAAAGAGGAGGTATTTTGTTTGAACCTTGGCCGAAGTCGGTTGGTGCTTCCCTTCAAGTTGTCAGGTAGGATTTTGGAGGTGAGCAATTTTAGACAGGAGAGCTGACTTTGATATTTTTTATCCTGGTCCTTTTTATATGATATCCTTTGATATTTTTGATATATGTTAGTCTCTCGTTTTCTCACTAGTTGAATAGTTTCTGTGTCAATTTTAAGTTATTTTGTAAATGTGGCAAATATCATTGTTAACTACCGGTTTACTGTCCAGCGACTAAACCGGTACCTAAATGGCGAAACGAAAGCAGATTCTGCGTCACGCGAAAAGTAGGGTCGATAAAAATATGAAATAAAGTAAACCTTAACTAAAGATCCCCTAGAGAAATAACAATAATAATATTAGAGAATGATATTTAATAATAAGAACTTACGGCTTAAATATAGGGCGAAGAAAGCAATGTTGAACATAAATTGGCTCTACTGGCTACCGCTCGACATTACGCCAATAACAATAAGAGGCATAATATGCATGTAAGCTAACTTATATAACTGGATGTTTGCTGTTTAAGACGATTAGGTTGATCATTCACTAAAGTTACTAAAATTATCTAGGGAGGATTACAGTTAGTAAAGTTGGTTTTTAACATCACAGTATTGTGTGAAAAGTAAAGTCATGCAGTGGCATCGATTTTTTATAAAGGATTATGATTTTTCTTTCTACATTGGACCCTCAAATTCAGGCCAATTAGCCATTTTTAATTCACCCTGCTTTCTCGATCTGTGGTCTTACTACTATTTCGAGGTAATTCTGGTGTCACCCAGTCACAATATTTGGCCAGGCTTCCCCGCCGGATCCTGCGCGGTTAGTTCGTTATTCACTTTCACGGTCTTCGCGCTTGGGCTGTCCTCGTGTGTACTGACTGCACTGCACTGTACTGTACTTCTGTGTTAGCTTAGCTTCCAACAGTTATCTACTGCTGCAGTTATTATCTCAGTCTAAGCTGAACGGGCATAAGATGAAGCTTTACTGAATAACGTATACATAAAATAATGAACACAGAGAAGGATTTCGATATCTCAGTCGCAAATTGCTAGAACTAAATGCAAATAAAACAAATAAAATAAATAAGAGAGAAGCGAATCAAGGATTAATGATTAGATGGCTAATCAAAAATAAATAAATTACATTAAATATAATAAGTAGAAATAAAACAGCAGAATATTTAGTTTTCCTATAGTCCTACGCTCGGTTCAAAATGCATTCGCTTTCAAAATGCTTTCAGTTCAAAAATACTTTTGACGCATGTTATTCAAAGCCATCATAGAACTTTTTCAGGTTCGCAATCTTCTCGCATTTTACACATATGCCATAAACATACGAATAGGAAGAAATAACATCAAGTCCCGATACAGCATAACCTCCATAGCATTTAAATTCGTGGTATTCTCCTCCAACACCTCCACCACCATAGACTGGAGTCATGATGATGTTTTTAAAGGTATTGGTGCTTTTACAGATCAGGCCAATTCGGTTCACATAAAAGCTTCTGTAGCCATATAAACCAATTACAAGGTAGTCTTTAGGACATGCCACATCACTAAAATCAAAGCAGTCTAATCTGATACTGAACACATTATATAAAATTGATTACGTTGCAGTAAATAGGGAAAGACAATCATAGATGTCATGTTGATACTTTTATATTGAACTTGAGATTACAGCAGACTTGTTTCTGCAGATAGCTTGCATCGTTCAATTTGTAGCCTTGTGTATCATTTGGATTTCAACTTGTTATTTTAACTTATATTTTAAAGTATTTAAAAACTGTGCTTACAAAATTTCGCTGAAACTATCCCCTGCTCTGTTATCAAAGCATTTGTTTAAATTTCTTTGAACTACACACGTTCTTATCCTCGCCATATATTCAAAAATTGTAAATTTGTATTTTCTATTAAAAAACTGCTTCAATACCGTGTCTTGTTATTTATCTCAAACAAAAATGGCTTTCTGGTGTTGCATGTGATGTTTGTCTCGCCAATTGAGTTTACGTATTGGCGTTCACATTATCGTTAAGTTTGTTTCGAGTCCGAGGCATTTATGGAGCCAGAGTTTATTTATTTTTTTTTATTTTCAGCAGGTTCAGTTTTGCAGAGGCCCTAGTTCTTTAGCTTTCTCTAATTTCATAATTCTACGTCTAAACTTTCTTGGGATTCCTCGAAGTTCTTTAAATACTGATTAACAGAACAATGGTCCATTGATTGGACGTGGCCCACTCCAGAGATGGAACCATGATCGTATTTCGAATACTCCAACTTAAAGATTTTTTCTAGGCTGCAAAAACTGATATTTTCAGATATATGATCCATGGCTACCTCGAAAAGTCTAACTCCGACAACTAAGGCTTGCCTGTTGTGTTTGATCGAAAACTCTACAAGGTGGCTTCAAGACTTTTTGGAACTTGAAAAATTTGGCATTTGATTGCTGGACAAAGTGCTGGTTCGGGCATTTGCAGCAAACTTTGGAAGAACGTGCTCAGTTCTTTGGGTTAAACGGTAATTATGACATCATCTTAAAGCTTCGAATGTGCTTGTCACAACTTAGGCTTAGGGTAGAGTACAGTTTTCAACTGTTGTTCGCCTTGAACATGCGATAATGCGAAAACAATTATTGAACATGGATTTATCCGAGTGTGGGAAAGCCAGGAAAAGCGGCGAGTTCAGACTTCAAAAGACTAGGTTATGCCAAGGACTCTTTTTTAAGAAATTGTTTAATAAATTAACCAGCATGTTATTTGGGGAAAATGTAAATTGTAAATGTAAGTTGTCTGATTTTCGTCCGCATTTTCAAGTTTTAATCAGAAAGCGAAAACGCAAAACCCTCCAAAATAGCCGTCGGCAATTGTTCCAAAAATAGGTGGGCTAAGCCGCTATCGAATAGCTTGCAAGCGTTGAGAGAAATCCGTGTTCAGAACAATCTGGTTGCGAATTTCAAAATTTCACAGCTTCGTAAAAAGGCTTCGTAAAGGAGTACAAAAATGGACAATACTTGACTTGCAAACGAGCGCTGTTGACGCTGTCGAAATATCGTAATATTTAATTTGTTGAAAAGCTGTCTGTTTTGGACCTTGCTAATCAATTTTCCTTGTTATCCCTTAAGGGGGGCGACTAAACCTTTGCCCCGACTTTGTCCGATTGGCCAACTTTTTGGCGAAGTCATAGAACATGGGTGTGGTCCAAAAATACTTGGTCGTTGGTTCTTAGCTGCCTTCCAGCCATGTGCAGTCGTCGCGTTTATGTGCCCGACCCCCCCCCCTTTTTCACAACTACAAACGTAATTAATTAAAAATCTGCTGGTTGCAACAGACTAGCTTCAATCTTGTCATTGGCAAATATGATTTGGCACATGTGCCCCTATCTGCGGAAAATACTAGACGTCTGTATCTTATCTGCATCGAAGGGAATTACTGTTCAAAGTTGAAGTTTCGGCGAAATTTTGAAAATTATTTGGCTAACGAAAGGAACATTGTATTACTGGTGCGAGCTATAAGGCTGTAATTTGGCATATAAAGAGGCCCTATAGGAGTATTTGTGCCAAATAGCAAGAAATTCTGCCGTGTGAAAAAATTTTTATGTAAACTTTAATCTTTAAAAATTGCCAGATTCGCGTTTTTTGGGGCCATAGTACCCCAGAAATCGAAAAAAATCAAATTGTCTGAAATTAAAAATTTTTGAGATATTTGAACTCAGCGTGGTTGAAAACATACCCACAAACGATTTCAGCTCGATTAGTGAAGGTTTGCGACTTCTATGGCTGCAGAAAGGCTCTACACAGGATCCGACAGACTGAAAATGACGGTTTCGGCAATTTTTGAAGATTAAAGTTGACATAAAAATCATTTTACACGGCAGAATTTCTTGCCATTTGGCACAAATCAGTACTCCTATATGGCCTCTTTATATGCCAAATTACAGCCTTATAGCTCGCACCAGTAATAAAATCTTCCTTTCGTTAGCCAAAAATTTTCAAAATTTCGCCGCAACTTCAATTTTGAACAGTAATTCCCTTACATGCAGATAAGATACAGATGTCTAGTATTTTTCCGCAGATAGGGGCACATGTGCTAAGTCATATTTGCCAATGACAAGCTTGAAGCTAGGGTCTTGCATCAAGCAGAGATTTTTAATTAATTATGTTGGTAGTTGTGAAAAAGGGGGGGGGGGGGTCGGGCACAAAACGCGACGGCCGCACATGGCTGGAAGGCCGCTAAGAACCAACGACCAAGTATTTTTTGACCACACCCATGCTCTTTAACTTCGCCAAAAAGAAGGCCCCAAATTTGGGGCACCCCCATTTTAGTCGCCCCCCTTAAGGTGGTGGTAACGTTTACCGCTGTCATTTTCAAAACGCCGTAACTTATGCAATTTAAGGACTTACATAGCAAGTGATACATCATTTTGGAATGAGCACATTTTAGTAATATAGTCATATATACTATATTATGTAAACACTTTCTTGAGTGATTTACACAGAGGAGACCATAAACATTCTTAAACAAGGATTTCAGAAGTCTGTGCAAATTGATCAAACATTTCTCTAGACCAAGCTGATGTGCTGAGTCTTGCCGAGGTTCATTTGTCGTGGTTTTGCCAGAAGTTGCCTTTGCGAAAGTTTCAGCAAACACCGAGGAAATAACCTTCAGCGATAATGAGAGAAAATGCTCCTGAGAAAATTTTTAATCTCGTATTATCTCTCGGAATGTTGAAGATTGGTAAAAGAATAAAAATTGGTAAAAGATCTATGTTATACAGGTTGAGGTTGAAGAGGTCTTTCTATCGAGTAAGGTTTTGGTTAAGTTCAAGCAAATCTTATTCGGCAAAAATCAAAAATTTTTAATTTTCACACAAAGTCTTTATGACTGTTTCTGATGTGTTCAGACACACCGAGGTAGTCTGAAAGTTTCAGACATTTGGATAACTTTCGCGACAATTATCAACCATGATCATCCGTATCACCCATCCAAAATCGTGTCAAAACAAGGCTATTTTCGAACGAATTCTTCAAAAATTTGCTGCTCAAGAACGAAGAGAGGTAAAGTGTTTCTAAAAGCAAAGCTGCCGAGCATCTAATAAGCTTGAAGATGAACATGGTTGCTGAGTGGGTATAATTTTCTTCGTTCTAGAACTTCAAATATTTGTTTCTTACTGTCCATGCACGTTATAAAGCTGGCGTTTTCACAGGAAGTTGATGATTGTACCAGAAGTATTTTCGAAAATTTTGAAAGAAATTGGACTTGGACTTGGAGAAATAATAGCACTTTCTCCAACATTATATGCACGTGAGGGGCTACATACACGTAGGCTACCTTAATAACATTGAGTAAATATTGTGAAAAATGCAAGTTAGCTTAGGTCAGTTTATATTCATGGTCTTACAATCCTTCTTCCATCCATTCACCGTGATGATCTCTTTCTGCATTGTCACCATAGCAGCTGAGTGTAATTCCGTGAAGATAATGTAGGCTAGTATAAACTTTAAGTCCAGCCATAGCATTACCAGGGGAACAATGATCATGTTTAACTTCTCCACCAGTTTGTCCAAAGCATTTTGCATCTTTGGAAATATTGTAGCCTGAAGAAATTAAAATCCGACGCCTCAGCCTGTCATATGAAACAATGCAAACACTATTATCAAGGTAATGTCAGCAGCATGCAGTCGTTTGCTTCTATTCCGTCTGAGGAGGAATCAAGAGTCCTTGATTATCTTATATATCAGAAGAGAACCAAGCTACTAGAGGTAGAAGGTTTGCATTGCGTAGAAGACCAGAATTCCAGGGAGGTCGTTCGGTTTGGCAGGGCATACCTTGGTTTGGTATGGTGTGGGTTAGAGATGAAGATTTTTGGCGAAGGAAGGACGGCCGAGCCGAACTGAGCCGAGCCGGAGAATTGAAACTCCGAAAAGAGTTGAGTCGAGCCGACCCAAGGATAAATTGTAACTTGACAGAATTTCACTGTCACTTTTCGGAACTTGCTCAAATAAATTACCCTAAAAAATTCAGTGAAGTCAGTTTTCTATTTTCAATTTTGCAGCCTAATTCTCTATATTCTTTGTTCTTTTATACCTTTTCCAAGCCAACTTTTCTAAAGGTTAGGCTGCCTTGATGTAGTGTGTTGAAGTTGAATCTGGTGTATATATTTAGTAAAAAGGCTTTCAAGTTATTCCATTCGTATGTATCATAGTTTTGGTTTTATACGAAAACTGACAAGTTAGTTCAGTTTGTATAAAAAGCTCACAAGTAACTTTAAGTTCTTCTGTATTTCTGTGTGTTTATTGTTGTTTATCACACACACACACACACACACACACACACACACACACACACACACACACACACACACACACACACACACACACACACACACACACACACACACACACACACACACACACACACACACACACACACACACACACACACACACACACACACACACACACACACACACACACACACACACACACACACACACACACACACACACACACACACACACACACACACACACACACACACACACACACACACACACACACACACACACACACACACACACACACACACACACACACACACACACACACACACACACACACACACACACACACACACACACACACACACACACACACACACACACACACACACACACACACACACACACACACACACACACACACACACACACACACACACACACACACACACACACACACACACACACACACACACACACACACACACACACACACACACACACACACACACACACACACACACACACACACACACACACACACACACACACACACACACACACACACGCACACACACACACATACACACACACACGCACTCATACGTATACACATACTAAAATATCAGCTGGAGCACATTGCGATATCCTTTCAACAGGACGAAATATGCTCGGAGCACAATGAAGTATGCTCGGAGCACAATAAAATATGTTTGGCGCACAACTGAGCAACATCTAGGAACAAAGGAAGAACGTTGAGCACTTCCCAAAACGGGAAGTTGCTATGATGCTCAACAAGAAACAAGACCCAAAATCAAAGTCCCCACCCCCACCCTACCACAGCACTCTACAGCCACTTTAGGTACGCAGTTCTATGACAAAAGTTGCTCAGTTCGATGCGGGCTTTCATTTGGTACCAAATTTGACCACTTTTGAAAATTTTTATTTTTGACCCAAAATCGCCTACGTCCCCACCCCACCCCACCACAGCACTCTACAGCCACTTTGGGTACGCAGTTCTATGACAAAAGTTGCTCAACTCACTTAGGGCTTTCATTTGATACCAAAATTGATTACTTTTGAAAAATTTTACTTTTGACCCAAAATCGCCTAAATCCCCACCACAGCACTCTATAGCCACTTTGGGTGTGTAGTTCTATGACAAAAGTTGCTCAGCTCACTTAGGGCTTTCATTTGATATCAAATTTTACCACATTTGAAAAATTTTATTTTTGACCCAAAATCTCCTAAGTCCCTCCTACCCCACCCCACCACAGCACTCTACAGCCACTTTGGGTACGCAGTTCTATGACAAAAGTTGCTTAGCGCACTTAGGGCTTTCATTTGATACCAAATTTGACCACTTGAGAAACTTTATTTTCGACCATTTGACCCTCCCACCTGACTGACCCTTTAAACGGCAAAGTAGAACCAGCCCAGCAAAATAGGTACGTCGGACGGCAAAACGAATACCGGGAATGAGCTGGGCACACCAGAAAATCTCTATAGACAAAGTTTTGAGAGGCCAGGTAGAGCCTACTATAGACCTCCAGGAAGCGGTTTCCGACTTGACCCTCCCGACGGCAAAGTAGAACCAGCCCAGCAATATAGACACGTCGGACGTCAAAACGGATACCGGGAATGAGCTGGGCACACCAGAAAACCCCTATAGACAAAGTTTTGAGAGGCCAGGTAGAGCCTACTATGGACCTCCAGCAAGCGGTTTCCGACTTGACCCTCCCGACGGCAAAGTAGAACCAGCCCAGTAATATAGACACGTCGGACGGCAAAACGGATACCGGGAATGAGCTGGGCACACCAGAAAACCCCTATAGACAAAGTTTTGAGAGGCCAGGTAAAGCCTACTATGGACTTCCAGGAAGCGGTTTCCGACTTGACCCTTCCGACGGCAAAGTGGAACCAGCCCAGCAAGATGGGTGGGTTTGACGGTAAAACTGACTGCGGGAATCGATTCTCCGTGCCAGAAAACCATTGTATGGAAGATTTGAGCTTTCAAAGTTAAACAGATAGCGAGAATTTTCGATTTTTCATTTTTCGAATTTTCGCCATCTTTGACGGGCCACTGTGGTCGCTAGGGAAGTGATAGAGAAACGCAACCTGGACCGTTAGTTAGTTCAATATATGTAAGTTCTGAATATAAAAAGAAATCAGCTCCAGTTCCTGACCTGAGCGACGACCACAAAAATGGTCACTTTTCGCTATGAGCCGACTTTGCGGCGCCACTGCGGCGCTGTGGCGCAGCTGCGGCGCAAAAAAGTAGTGATTCTTAAATTCCTTAGAGGGTACTACTAGACCCCATAGCCCTTTAGGTTGGCCCACCGCTGCACATCACGTGAAAGCGGCGAACATTATGTACAATACAACCATCAAATAGGAGAAACCGGAAAAAAAAAACATCGCCGCCATAACCGGTCCGGGGCGCAACTTTTTAATGGTAAGTGATACGGGGCTGAAACTTCACAGACATACTAAACTCGATGTGTTCTACAATTTGCGCATGAAATCTGCGCAAGATCTGCGCAGGATTTTGCGCAGCTTCTGCGCAGCTTATTTTACACTGTCTCTAGCCTCTTTTCACACATATTATAGGGGTCGCTGCCGCGACCCCTATGATATATAATATACTGAAAGTCATACAAACAGTACTCTACTCGAGAACAGTTCTTGTTCTCCTACACTTCACGTCGAGACTTTTGCAGACAATGCAACTCAGGGATGGAAACTGGGTCACTTTTTGTGACCCATGACCCACTGGACCCAAACGCAAACTTGACCCAGACCCAAGGTGACCCATAAAGTTTTAAAATTTGGTGACCCAGACCCAAATGACCCAAACGTTTTCGTGACCCAGACCCAACTGACCCAAAAATTTTCGTGACCCAGACCCAAATGACCCAATAAGATAACGTGACCCAGACTAACTTGATTGTCCTTTTGCTCAGTGTTTTAAAACAAAAAAATTTAAACGTTTTTAGTGTCTTTTTATTTATTAAATTATGATTTTATTAAATTTTTTAATTTTTTTTTTAATTTTTGCAAAAAGGAAAGAATAAGTATATTCCACTCATGTGAATAGGATAACAGTTTGTTCTTCTTACAAAAGCTGTTAAACATGGGGACCGTCGGTTTGAAAAAAACTAAGGGTAGGATGGTTGTTCGTCTTGGAAGCCCGGTAGGCCGTCCTATGGGATCAATTAATGTGTGACAGTATAGACTATAGCCAGCGAGCGACACTCTATGGGTCCACTCCACACATTGTAAATATGAGACCCCTATGACGGTAAAGTTTGTAGCATGTCTTCAAAGTTGCCCCCCAAGATTACTGGTAAAACCTTAGGGTCCTAACGAAATATTAAAAGACGAAATCTTTTATTGACAACATATAAAAATACCTGACTCTAAAACTTTGCATATAGCTTTGTAATTGGTCCCATGTATTAACAGACAAGACACATCGTTCGCTGCTCTTAAATCTAGCCGATTTCTACATACCTACACAATTCCACAAATGTGCAGGTAAAAAATGCTATAATTCCATCCAGCGAAAATTTTTTGAAAGAATTTGTAGATTTTTATGCAAAGCGCTTAAAGACAATTGAACTAACCTTATACCAAATTTTTTAAATTAGCTCGCATTGACAATTTTTCATTACTTTTTCAATAATGATAGAATTGAAGGAAATAATTGCTACTGCAACATTTTGCTGGCCGTTTTGCTTATAAGACCTGAACGGTTCACGCTGTAAAATTTCATGATCGATAGAAATGTGTCCACCATTGTACGCGGCTTTTACTATATATGTAAACCCACTCAGATAGAATGGCAGGGAAAGTCACACCTAACTATAGTGATTTCTGCGCAGTGAGTACTAAATTTAATAAATTTGTTAGTGAACGCGGCGAAGGTGCGAAAATTTTTTGGAAACGGCGGGTCTTCCTTCAAAATCAGCTAAATTTCCAACGCAAAAATTGAAACCGGAAACTACTTTTAAGATTTGGCAAGACCCCGACCCAGACCCAAAATGACCCACTAAACTTTACTGACCCAGACCCAAAGTGACCCACAGGGAGCTTGACCCAGACCCACACTGACCCAGAGGTTTCACAAAACTAGTGACCCAAGACCCAGTGACCCAAGCAAAAATGGCGACCCAAACGACCCATGACCCAGTGACCCATGACCCAGTTTCCATCCCTGAATTGCAACTTCCATGTAATTACTGAAACTAATATGTATATTACGCTACAATATTTAGAAGTTTCGATGCAACCTGTGAAAAGGATATCATACAAATAACACAAAAGCAAACACAAGTTTTACCTGAAAACTGGAACATAGCCAGAGATTCCATAAATGTTTATAAAATTGAAATTTTTAAATTTACAGGATGCAGTGGCGAACTACTAGCAAGTGTGACCAATGTTGAACATCAGCTGCAAGTTTAGCGTTGGGTTTACTGAGTTCCTTTTATGGTAGAAGCGCATTTGAGCCTCAGTCGGCAGGCAGGAGTGCATGAGATTGCAGCAGCACCAAAGAGCCCTAATATCCAGTTGTACTGCTGGAAGTTATACCAATTTTACTTAATTGTTCCTGCAGCTTTGGTCGAATCTGATATAGTTGTCAATAACGTTTCACGCTGACTATTAATAGTTTGTCGGAAAAGTACGCAGCAAGAAAGCAGGATGTTCAGCAGGTTGTAGCCTTCCCAGGTAAGCCGTGCTAATCATGCTGGCCATACGATAGAGCGTCAAGTACCTCACACCGCACAACTCAATTTTGGCCCTTTCGGGACACAAGTTACACAGCCAAGCTACATCTTTGGTATTCAGTAGTCAGAACCAACAACCCAAAAACTAACCTTTGACATGGATAATTGACATTGGCGGACCACAACAGTAGTATATATCCCCCCTTCCCCCCCGTTGCTTCTATGTTTATGTGCTTAACCAAATTTGATGATCACCTTCTAATTTTGAACAGCTGTTGCAATTTTGATTAATTGCACCTGTTTTTTTACAACAACCAAAAAGCTGTAGTAGCTTACTTCATCTGACAATTGAATCACACTAAGCATTTATTGCGCTGTTCTGGGTTATTGATTACTTACGCATTCACAATTGCGTAATCACAACTCTACGGTCGGCCCCCACCCAAAAATCCAAACCTCGCCCCTGTTAACCTAAATAAGTACAGCAATACGTTGGCAGCTGTTTTTTTATAGTTGCCTCGTACCTGATTAATACATTCTGTTCATCTTTAACTTAACTTTATGAATTTCTTAATACACACATAACTACTTTGAGTTTATACTTTTTCACCAGCTTCGCGACATCATTTTATATTTGTATTTTAAGCTGTTACTTCTAGCGCATATCAATTATTTACCCCTTACGCATATGCTTACTTATTTGGGCATCACTATCACATCTCAAGACGCTACGCTACGACTTATGTGATTTTTGGATCATTCCAGATTTCCAGCTACCTTAATTTCTTTTTTTACGCTAAAAGCAGTTGTTAGGCTCGTGCAATAAACTTTTTAAAAAGGCTTCTCGCAAAAGGTAAAAAGCATGCGCGGGCTTTAAAAATCAATATTTGCTGATTGAAGCAACAATCATCTTTATATAAAAAACAACCCCAGCTAATATTGACGTGCTTCATGACGATATTGCCGCTGATTGTGTCACATTAATAAGTATCTCTTCTGCGTAAGCTGTAAGTCACAGATTACGTAATAGGCAAGATTTCTTGCCAAACTTTCACTGGTTGCGTAAGCAGCCGCTTTCTCAGTTAAAGCATAAAATCGACAAGTCTTCCTTTCCAGACAAAGCAGGTCTGCAGCCACCCTGGTTTCCAGCTGCAATTACTACGCAAATTTCTCTCCCTGCAAGTGATCAAACTTCATTTAAAATCAGATTTACCTGATTACTTGATTAGTTGTCACGCTGCCCGCAGGCGCAATCAGTTGCGCTAATTGCGCAAGCGTACAGCGAACACTGCAGTTACATTTTTCCGCCCCGCCCCGCCGCCGTACTTTTCATGACTGTTCTTTTATTTTATAACTGTGAATCAGTTTCATAACTGACAGAGTAAGACTTGTTCAGCACTTTGCGTGCTTTATCGACAGCACCTCGGGAAGGTTCTCTGTCACCGCTGTCATTGTTTTTTCTTTCTTTATTTTTAAAACGCTACATTTACGACAAACAGCACTTACATTGCTAGACTAATAAATACCATTACAGATACAGGTTTACATTTAAATACAATCTTCAAAGCAATAACAACGAATATGCCTCAATGACACAATGTCCCTATACAACGTAAGGCCACCAATAAAGTTAGCCTTACTTACATGTAATTAGTGTAAGTACTTACCCAAGCACGTAAGTATTTGCTTACCCTAGTACGTAAGTATTTACTTACCCAAGCACGTAAGTATTAGTCTTGTAAGTCTACGCTTACAGAAGAGTCACTTTAAACTTCTACACAAATTGGTAATACGACAAATACCTATGATGAAAGATTTTCAAATTCGCCATCATCTTCCACAGGTTCGTCGTTATCTGTGAGAACGTATTCATCTATACTTCTGTTCTTCTCAACAGCGATTTTATACGCATCTAATGGTTCCATACCCTTATCATCCACTAGTTCGTTCTTTTTATCAATTATCTCCTTTATAATGGGATCATTACCGAAAGCAATGAGCTCAGCAAATTTATTCAGCACCAGGCAGTTAATAGTTCTTCTGATGCGTGGGATAAGATCATCAAAAGCTTCTCTTTCTGCTTCTTTGTTTGAGTAACCATCTTCTTCGTATTCCTTTGATATCCGAGTTAAGCGCGACCTGTGTTTTGCTATGGCTTCTTCTTTCAAATCTTGCCAAAAATGTGATAATTTCTCTCTGCTAGCACTGCTATCATTGGTGTTAGTGCTGTCCTCAGTTTCATAATCTTCTCCGTCAGTTTCTGAAGTATTGTGTGCCCTCAGCTTGTGAGTGTACAAGCTTTGACGATGGCGGTATACTTTTGAGCAATCTGAACACTCATACATAGTGAAGGAGAATTTACGGTAAGATGAGATCACTATAACAGCACCCCTTTTATTAATTTCTTTCCATCTACTTACGGTAAGCCTTACAACATACTGCGTCAGTATTTACCCATCCCTGACGTTAGTGACTTCGGCAAATCTTGTAAGTGGTTTACAAATACTTACGTAAATAAACCTTTTTGTTGGTGCTTTTGAGCAAAACTCATTTAGTAAACTAACGGACCGAGGTTCGCCACATAGACAGACCGTTTCACTGCGGCGCGCACTAACTAAGGTCGAATCCCGGTCCACAACGTATCCCAACAGCCCTCTTAAGGGCTGCCCAAATTTTAATCTATAGTTGAAGTTCCGCATAAAGCCTTTAAATTACAAATACACCAGTGGTTACCACTGGGTAAACATTTATTCGATGCTGACTCACTCTAACAAATCTTGTAAGTGAATACATTGCGATAGATTAAAATTTGGGTAGCCCTTAAGAGGGATGTTGGGATACGTTGTGGACCGGCATTCGACCTTAGTTAGTGCGCGCCGCAGTGAAACGGTCTGTCTATGTGGCGAACCTCGGTCCGTTAGTTTACTAAATGAGTTTTGCTCAAAAGCACCAACAAAAAGGTTTATTTACGTAAGTATTTGTAAACCACTTAGAAGAGAGAAATTATCACATTTTTGCAAGATTTGAAAGCAGAAGCCATAGCAAAACACAGGTCGCGCTTAACTCGGATATCAAAGGAATACGAAGAAGATGGTTACTCAAACAAAGAAGCAGAAAGAGAAGCTTTTGATGATCTTATCCCACGCATCAGAAGAACTATTAACTGCCTGGTGCTGAATAAATTTGCTGAGCTCATTGCTTTCGGTAATGATCCCATTATAAAGGAGATAATTGATAAAAAGAACGAACTAGTGGATGATAAGGGTATGGAACCATTAGATGCGTATAAAATCGCTGTTGAGAAGAACAGAAGTATAGATGAATACGTTCTCACAGATAACGACGAACCTGTGGAAGATGATGGCGAATTTGAAAATCTTTCATCATAGGTATTTGTCGTATTACCAATTTGTGTAGAAGTTTAAAGTGACTCTTCTGTAAGCGTAGACTTACAAGACTAATACTTACGTGCTTGGGTAAGTAAATACTTACGTACTTGGGTAAGCAAATACTTACGTGCTTGGGTAAGTACTTACACTAATTACATGTAAGTAAGGCTAACTTTATTGTTGGCCTTACGTTGTATAGGGACATTGTGTCATTGAGGCATATTCGTTGTTATTGCTTTGAAGATTGTATTTAAATGGAAACCTGTATCTGTAATGGTATTTATTAGTCTAGCAATGTAAGTGCTGTTTGTCGTAAATGTAGCGTTTTAAAAATAAAGAAAGAAAAAACAATGACAGCGGTGACAGAGAACCTTCCCGAGGTGCTGTCGATAAAGCACGCAAAGTGCTGAACAAGTCTTACTCTGTCAGTTATGAAACTGATTCACAGTTATAAAATAAAAGAACAGTCATGAAAAGTACGGCGGCGGGGCGGGGCGGAAAAATGTAACTGCAGTGTTCGCTGCACGCTTGCGCAATTAGCGCAACTGATTGCGCCTGCGGGCAGCGTGACAACTAATCAAGTAATCAGGTAAATCTGATTTTAAATAAAGTTTGATCACTTGCAGGGAGAGAAATTTGCGTAGTAATTGCAGCTGGAAACCAGGGTGGCTGCAGACCTGCTTTGTCTGGAAAGGAAGACTTGTCGATTTTATGCTTTAACTGAGAAAGCGGCTGCTTACGCAACCAGTGAAAGTTTGGCAAGAAATCTTGCCTATTACGTAATCTGTGACTTACAGCTTACGCAGAAGAGATACTTATTAATGTGACACAATCAGCGGCAATATCGTCATGAAGCACGTCAATATTAGCTGGGGTTGTTTTTTATATAAAGATGATTGTTGCTTCAATCAGCAAATATTGATTTTTAAAGCCCGCGCATGCTTTTTACCTTTTGCGAGAAGCCTTTTTAAAAAGTTTATTGCACGAGCCTAACAACTGCTTTTAGCGTAAAACAAGTAACCCCTAAATGGGGTATTATTCCGCCAAGGTGTGGTATTTTAACATACAAATGTTAGCTTCTGGCCTCTGCTTGACATAATATTAAACAAATGAGGATTAATGAAACGATCACCATTTATTGATTTTAATGCCAAAATCACTTGCTAGAATGCGGTCTAATTTTCTGAAAACATTCATGTCAGCACATCCCGTTTTCTTCGACCAAATCTCTCAAAATCTAATGTTATGATTTAGAACAACCATGTTGCTATTTCCTAATAAAAGTTTTCCGCACATTTTAATGTATTATGAAGCATATGAGTGACGAGACGAGACCCTTTAACTTGCTTTGGTAACTTGTTTCAGTTCTCTAGTTACGACATTTTATTTAGAGAAAGGTTTATTTAGAGGAATTAGCAGAAATTTAGTAGTGGTCATCTCTTATTTTCGGTTGGCCAACTGTTGCCAAGCACAGTCAGTCAATAAGAACACATATCCAACTGCCCCCGCATTATCTTTAACACTCCGGCAAACTCTACAAATCTTTGGTCAAACGTTTTTCAATTTAATGTTAATTTTCGCGTCAACCGAACATAAACTGACCAAATGAGAAGCAGGAATGCAACATTCAGCTAGCATTTCTGATTTAATAATTTCAAATCCAGTTAATCTTATTGTACATAACTAATTATTGCAAAATTTTCATGACTTGTTCAGGAAATTCTGTAACATTGATCTTTCAATAATCAATAAACAATAAAGCAGCCCATACGATTACGTTGTGTACGGAAGTTAAAAGTTTAACCCGTTTTCTATCTCCGTTTATCGATTTTTCACCGATACTTTTATTACTGTTAGTCCCTGTAATGCACTGATTGTTTTGAGATTGTCGCCAAAATTGCTGAACTAAGGATTTCGTGGTATGTCTTAAAAGGACTATTTCATTCGCGCTACAGCCGCTAATCTCAACCAAAGTTCAGTGCTTACTGTTTTTCGGCATGTTAACCTCATTTGCATATTAAACATTTTCAACACCCCTACGATCTGATTTCCAAAGCTGTCAAGGGGGGATGCGTAGCAAACAATTCCATAATGAATATTAAAGGTCCCCCTGCGCTGGCAATTGTTTCAAATTTAATAAAAAAATTTTCAAAGGAAACAGCAAGTCCACGCAACGCGTTGAAAATTTCATTTTATTTCAAAATGGTTGTTTCAGGCAAACTTTGAACACCGCACCCCCTACTGGGAAAAAACTTACATGCTTGGATTATGTGTTAAACATAGTCCACTAAAGGAAACTTTATTGGAATTACACACAAATTCAGGGTCGACCCATTACAAAGATTCCGCCTCCGGCGGAATAAAAAGAAATTAAGGTAGCTGGAAATCTGGAATTATCCAAAAATTACATAAGTCGTAGCGTAGCGTCTTGAGATGTGATGCCCAAATAAGTAAGCATATGCGTAAGGGGTAAATAATTGGTGTGCGCTAGAAGTAACAGCTTAAAATACAAATATAAAATGATGTCGCGAAGCTGGTGAGAAAGTATAAACTTAAAGTAGTTATGTGTGTATTAAGAAATTCATAAAGTTAAGTTAAAGATGAACAGAATGTATTAATCAGGTACGAGGCAATTGTGAAAAACAGCTGCCAACGTATTGCTGTACTTATTTAGGTTAATCGGGGCGAGGTTGAATTGTGGGGTGGGGGGGCCGACCGTAGAGTTGTGATTACGCAATTGTGAATGCGTAAGTAATCAATAACCCAGAACAGCGCAATAAATGCTTAGTGTGATTCAATTGTCAGATGAAGTAAGCTACTACAGCTTTTTGGTTGTTGTAAAAAAACAGGTGCAATTAATCAAAATTGCAACAGCTGTTCAAAATTAGAAGGTGATCATCAAATTTGGTTAAGCACATAAACATAGAAGCAACGGGGGGGAAGGGGGGATATATACTACTCACAACTAAACAGGTATTGAGTATGCACATTTGCCTCAAATGACCATGGTATCCTGTATTTGACATTACCTCCAGCTTTCAACTTAATTTTATTGGAAACTCTTTCTAAATTTTCTCCACAGTCGTAAAATCTTTTGATACAAGTCTGTATGCGTTGCAACATCACTCTGTTTTGTTGGCGGTCGACTCAGATATAATAGAAAATTTGAATTGGTTTGAAACTTTGTATTGAGGAAACGTTCCCTAGGTTTACTATAGCTCGATGAGGTGGAATTTGCCAGGAAAACAAAATCAACCCTTCTACTTCATGCAACGCAGGCTATGTCAATCCTTTAGGGGATGATTCAAATGTTGTACTGCTCCATCAAACTGACATCCATTTTACCTACTCGCATTCTACCAAGACGACAATGTGAACATATTGGCTGTTGCAAAGTTTCTACAAATTGATTTGCAGCAATGCCACAAAGTGAATTTTATTTTACATATTTCACAAAAATTCATTTTACGGAGAAACAGAATGTAGAAAACCCATCAATATGGGACTTCAGTAATATTCACTAAGATCACAAGCTAAAGCATAAAAACTATTTCCTACATATTTCGCCTGACGATTTATAATAATCAAAATCCAGAATTTAGATTGGTAATGTAAGCGAAAAGACGAACTTTAGACTAAAGAAAATAAAATGCTTGATATCTCTGAAACAATTTAGTAACAACTCTCAACTATCAAACTTATATGTGCACTTTCAGATAGAATCCACCAAACCCGACAACTATGACTATGCCGTAAAAATTGATCTTGCTCGATTTTGCCAATTTACACATGTGTAAAAATATAAGTCAGAGAATTCATAATGACGCAATTCCGAGTTCTGGAATTGCTTCCAAGCTTAAAATATGAGTCCTGGAATTTGACCCGACAGATGCTGATTTGATGCATTCAAATAGAAAGTTCGTAAAACTTTCCGTAGTACGCGTAAATTGATATTCGTGTTCAAATTTACCAACGCTTATGTGGATATATTGGACGCATCGATGTGCTGAGTTTGAACTAATTTTATGAAGGTTTGGGAGTTCCGGCGCATTTATGTGTCAAATACAGGATCTGTCTTGGGCTGCCAATTTTGCAGTTTTTCATAATTTCAGTGGGTTTGGACATGTTGTTGGATGTTGCTTATCTATTTGGTGGGTGATTAACTTTTGGACTCTGTGTGCACTTGTCTCACTTCTAGTTGGGGGTTGTTTGCTAGCACCACCTAGCACCACCACCAGTCCGGATTGGACTGCAACCATCTTTGCTCGGTAGCTGGAGCAAACCCGTCCGGCAGGTTTGCTGACCTCCACCGGGAAATCCAGACCCGGTCCCTCGGCAAAGTACACCACTTCCCCCTCTCGAAGTGCCCCCTGAAGCGGAGCCGTCAGTCCACAGCCGGATATCAGTGGCAGCCTGGCAATGGTTTCACTAGCCAATTGTTGTTTGATTGCATCCACCTCGTCCCTGGAAGTTGGGTGGATTAGGGTACTGTTGCAGGTTAGCACGGACATTGCCGCGGCCTTATCCCACGGATCTATGGGTGCCACGTTGCAGAGAGCTTCTCGTTCCACTCCTCCCAACCCCGCCTCACCAGAGATGAGCTTGCCCAGGGATCTCCAGGACCCCAGGGACTTCAGTCTGGAGAAAGGAGGGTACATTGCTGCAGTCTGTAGATCTTCTGCATATGCCTTGCGTAGTGATTTTTCATAGGAGACGGCAGCCAACTGCTTTCGGCGTTCGGACATGGGGAGGAGGTTGGCTTCCGCAGCCAGGGCGTCAGTGGGTGTGCTTTTCACGCATCCAGTCATGACCACAGGATAACGTGGGGGGGGAATGGGGGGGGGGTGCAGACCAGGGATGGAAACTGGGTCACTTTTTGTGACCCATGACCCACTCGACCCAAACGCAAACTTGACCCAGACCCAAGGTGACCCATAAAATTTTAAAATTTGGTGACCCAGACCCAAATGACCCAAACGTTCTCGTGACCCAGACCCAACTGACCCAAAAATTTTCGTGACCCAGACCCAAATGACCCAATAGGATAACGTGGCCCATACTAACAACTTGATTGTCCTTTTGCGCAGTGTTTTTAAGATAAGAAATTTTTAATGTTTTTAGTGTCTTTCATTACTTTTTTAATAATGATAGAATTGGAAGAAATAATTGCTACTGCAACATTTTGCTGGCCGTTTTGCTTATAAGACCTGAACGGTTCACGCTGTAAAATTTCGTGATCGATAGAAATATGCGCACCGTCGTACGCGGCTTTTACTATATATGTGAACCCACTCAAATAGAATTTCAGGGAAAGTCACACCTAACTATAGTGATTTCTGCGCAGTGAGTACTAAATTTAATAAAACTGTTAGTGAACGCGCCGAAGATGCAAAATTTTTTTGGAAACCGTGGGTCTTCCTTTAAAATCAGCTAAATTTCCAACGCAAAAATTGAAGCCGGAAACTACTATTAAATTTGGCCAGACCATGTGACCCAGACCCAAAATGACCCATTAAAATTTATTGACTCAGACCCAAAGTGACCCACAGGGAGCTTGACCCAGACCCACACTGACCCAGAGGTTTCACAAAACTAGTGACCCAAGACCCAGTGACCCAAGCAAAAATGGCGACCCAAACGACCCATGACCCAATGACCCATGACCCAGTTTCCATCCCTGGTGCAGACCCCCCCCAGACCGACAAAAAAGGGTAGACCCCCTCACCAAAATGGAGAAAAGGGCAGACCCTCTCGTCCAGAAAGGAAAAAGGGTAGACCCCTCAGCGATTTTTACCAAAACTACGTAATTTTTTTACCTAATTTTAGCGATGTTTTCAAAAAATTTCTTAAAAATCGCTAAAAATTGTCAGTTTTTTACTAATTTTTGGTCAAAAACGTTACAACTTTGCAATTTTTGCTAATTTCCGGGCAGACACCCTAAAATTTTGGACTTTTTTAGGGGTAGACCCCTCGCCGAAGTCGGGGTAGACCCCCCCAGAATCGGTCCCCGTGTTAATGTATGGTCATGACTCTGGCTACAGCTCTCTGTTCCTTTTCTAAGACAGCAAGGTTTGACTTGGCTGCATACGGCATCCAGGCTCCAGCACAGTAATCCACCAGTGAGCGTAGATATGTGAGATATACCAGCCGTAGCGATGTTTGACTGCATCCCCATCGCTTCCCGCACAGCGCACCCATAATTTGTCTTCGTTTCTTCATTTTCGCCGCAATTCCCAGCATATGCTGCTTATTAAAGCTGGGTCGTCTGTCGAAGACTATGCCCAGGAATCTGGGGTGTGGATTGAATGGTATTCTATGTCCACCGACGTTGATGAAGACCTCTGCCGCAGCTTCGTGGTTGTCCATTGAGAATAGGCTCGCCTCGGTCTTATCAAAGGAAACAGTCATCTTCCACTGGTCTGCCCAGCGGACGACAGCGTTCAGCCCCTCCTCTGCCTTGCGTGTGGCCGCCTCCTGGGTGGGTGCACTCGCCCAAATTGCCAGATCGTCGGCGAACAGACTTGCTTCGATGCCCTCCGGTAACTGGTCGAGTATGTCGTTGATCATGCAGAGGAAAAGCAACGGAGACAATACGCTGCCTTGTGGCAGCCCCTCTCTGAACAGCCGGTATTTGCTGTGCGAGCAGTTGAATAGAACTCTTGCAATTCGGTCAGATAAGTGTTGCCCAATCCATTCGATCATGCACTTGGGAACATTCAGCTGGCCCAGTTTATACATCAGGACCTTTTTCCAGACAGTATCATAGGCTCGAGAGAAGTCTATCAGTATTAGCACTGATCGGTTTTTCTTCTGTAGTGCATCTTCTACTGACTTAGTTATTCTCAGCATCTAATCTTCGGTTGATCTGCCTGTTCTGAAGCCAGCTTGCTTTGCTGACAGTTTCTGGTTAGCCTCCATGAAGTGGTATAATCGTGCTTGTACGAGCCGTTCCATCAGCTTCCCGGTACAGCTAAGCAGAGCGATAGACCGATACGAGCTTAGCAGTTCAGGTGGTTTTCCTCTTTTGAGGATGGGCACAATATCTCCCCGTCTCCACATAGACGGACTGATTTTCTTCACCCAGCATGTTTATTGATTCCAGGAGGGCCAACTTTGCTTTGGGTCCCAGTTTTCGGAGCATCTCATTGGAGACGGCATCACTCCCTGGGGCTTTCCGACACTGCAGCTTTGCCAAAGCTTCTTCTAGTTCTACCATCGTAAAGGGATCACAGGGTGATGCTGACTGATTCTGGTCACATTCGCACGGTCGCCTGAGCATGCGACCTACTTCATGCTTGATGGGCCTATCAGTCTTCACCCGTGGCGGTAGATGGCTTACTTTCGCATATTGCTTAATCAAAGCTTCTGCTTTCCCTTTATCTGTGACAATCTTCTTCCTGCCCTGGATGAGGGCTGCTGATGCTGGCTGTTGCTGACTTTTCCCATCGATCGTGTGGATAGTGTTCCACACCCGGCGTGCATCTGTCGTTGTCCAACATCCAATCTTCAATGGTGTCTCCTCTTCCGTTTTCAGGTAGGAATGGGTCCCACAGGGCAGATCTTGCGTTGAAATCACCGCATATGAAAACATTTCTTCCAGAACGAAACAGACTGAGGTCCAGATCGAGTCTTCTTTCATCATCCGGACCGACGTTGATGGGTGGGATGTAGACATTCACCAGAACCAAACTGCGTTCCTTTTCGGCACATGGCCAGACTTCCACAGCCATTGCCTCTGTCACTCTGTCACCTGCTGGTACCAGTTGCTCCGATTACGGTGCAAATTTGATGTCCTCTCTGATAAGTACCGCAAGTCCTCCTCTTTCTCCTTAGGACTCCTTACACTCTTTCTACATTCGCGCGCCTGCCTTGGCGTCGGTCTAGCCTGAGGACATTGTAGCCAGGGCAGGTTAGGTTTCTGGTTTCTGACAGCTTCGTTTCCTGGCTGAGGGCAACATGGGCATCACGGTCACGCAAGAGCTTGGCTAGCTCCACCATTTTAATACTTAGTCCGTCTGCATTCCACTGAAGTATTTTAAAAACTTCGTCCCTAATCCGGGGCCCGGCCGCCGTGGGTGCCGGGGACCCGGTGGCAGAGGGGACTGAGGTCCCCGCAGCAGGGGTGGAGAGTCCTGCAACAGGAGGGCGTGGCGGCCTTGTTCGTGATGCCAGAGGGGGTATGAGAGGCCTAGGGCGAGGTGGGGTGGGTGGTCGTGCCATCTGCCTGACTGCGCACGTGGGGCAAGACCACACGATGTGTCCGGTTTGGTTCCTTGGTAAACGGTCAACATCGGCCCTCTGCTGCGGCCCGCTGCAGCGGAAATGGACCCACAAGGAACATGCGGTGCACTGGATCGACAGGCCATTCCATGCAACCCTTCTCCGGCACACTGCGCAAGGATAGGCAGGAGCCGGCTGGCGGGCAGCACAGGTAGGACCGGGGTTTGGGTGTATGTCGCCTGATATGAGGAGGAGGGCGTTCACCACGCCTTTGGGGTATCCAGCCGTTGGCACGCGCCGATCGGGTTGGGCTGGGTCAGCCCGGCCGGCCGCCAAAAACCCAGTTCTCCAGTCCTTTCTTTCTGGGTTCCAGATCGGGGCTGATAATGATGGCTGATTGGCATGGGGCTGAATCCAATCCACGAACCACGTAGCATCCAGGATATCCCTTCCGCTGGACGTAGCCATCTTCGGTCCGCACCCTGAGTTGGTAAGCTGTGCTGTAACTTAAGGTAGTTTATGTGTCTGTGCTGTATGATTGTTTGTGGGCTTACTTCTAGTGTGCCTGCCTGTATTAATCCTTAGTATTTCTATTATAAATATTCTAGTCAGTTAGCTGCGTTCTATATGGGTAGATGTGTCAAATCATTAAAGTTAATTAGTTTTGGCTAATTAACGTTTTCAAAATCCTCAAGTAGACCTCTTTAGCTCATATTGTGGGGTACATATATACTTATATATATATATATATATATGTGTGTGTGTGTGCGTGCGTGCGTGTGTGTGTGTGTGTGTGTGTGTGTGTGTGTGTGTGTGTGTGTGTGTGTGTGTGTGTGTGTGTGTGTGTGTGTGTGTGTGTGTGTGTTTGTGTGTGTGTGTGTGTGTGTGTGTGTGGGTGTGGGTGTGAGCATGTGCATATATGAGTCAATTTCTGGGAGTCTATGCTATTACGTGGGCAACCCAAAAAGTGAATTGGCTCAAATTCAAACATATCATAGCATCCTAATAGAATAATAAATCCTCCAAATATTAGAGCTCTCCCTTGAGCTTTGGTTGTTCCAGTACTGATAATTTTTGTGATTTTGGACGTCCATAGCCGCTACCGTTTTGAGCAAGTCAACTTAACTTCTGACTCAATTTCTGACCAGTCTGCAAAAAATTAGCCAAATCCCAGACCCACAAATGAGATATGAGACAACCATTCAATGTTTGAAAATTCAGGCAAATGATTTATTCGATTTTCAGCCAAAAGAGCGACTTTGGCAACTTTGGGCCATTGTAGCTGAGTAAACGGGGAAAGGTACCGAGTTAATATTTTACATCCGTGAACTAAGTACAATTAGAGAACATGTCGGCTTAATTTCAGCTAAATCTGAGAAATTTAATTGTATTAGATTTTTCAGCTGACCGAGGTTTTGAAAAATTGGAAAACTAACATTTCACAGATTTAGCAGAAATCCACCCAAAATGTTCTCTACGGTCCTTATTTCACGGGTGCAAAATATTAGCCCGTTTTTCTTTACTTTTACTTTTACTTTACTTTTATTTGCTGCGGCACCGCCGTTTTCACTTGTTTTCAAATTGCATGCAATTAATAGCAGGTTACTCGTTAAGTACTGAACGAAACTACTCGAAATTGAAACTCGATATGCAGGACATATGTGACAAAATGTTGTGTGAAAATGAGCAAAATCCGTGGCCATAAAATTTTTCGTGGTGGACCCCCCCCCCTTAAGGGGGGGGGGGGTCGCTTTTTGGCCGATTTTTCGACCATCTCCGATTTTGCTCATTTTCACATATTTTGTAGTCCTAATGGGTCCCCAAAACAAGACAGGTGCGTTTTGCGTAATATTGCTTCAATCGTTCTGTAGGAGCGTTCAAAGGTTACCTCGTCATGTGTTAAACATAGGAAAATGAAAAAGTTAGGTTGAAAAGTTTGTGGCAGAAAAATTTTTCGCTGTATGCAAGATACAGCGCTGCAACCTTGTTGTACATGTTAAGGACATATCAGAGAGTGCAAATAACCCTTCTGGAACAATTCTGTTGAGTGTCGGATTTTTGGCGATTTTCAAAGTCAAAATTTCGGAAAATTGATGCATTTTGTACCACGAAAAACAGGACCAGCAAAACATATTCGCCTCTTCTGCACGATTGGGAAAAGCTACAGAAATCGCTTATAGATAGTTGCACTCTACGCATACACAGAATTGTTATGACAGTAGTTGCAAATTTCTACCGTTTGTAGTGCTCTCAAAAACTTGCCACAAAATGGGCTAATTTTGCCAAAAATCATCATTTTGCACAATTTTCACGTTTTTGTAATAATTTCTCACTCGTTACCCACTCGAAAGTCGCCAAAATTGGCATATAAAACTCTCAATCCCTGCCTGACATTAGGGTAAAGGCAAATGCTTAAAGATAGAACTTTTCTGTCGTGTCGGCTCCTTTGATCTCTTCTAGGTCACAAAAAGTCAATTTTTGAAATTTCCAAAATATAGACAAATTGGGTATCATTCGATAGCTACTGATGAGCTGAACAACGTTTCTAATAGAACTATGTGTCTGAAATGTAGTATCTGAAAGTTAGAGTAAGTTGAAATTTGAGGGCACAGTTACCGGAAAAAGGCTCAGTTCACAATTGATGAATGTACTGTGAACGACTGGATGAATATTCCGGAGTCGTTTTAGCATTAAAATATTAGCCAACCCACAGAATTAAATTGTAATATTAGTTGAACCAAAATTTCGGTACCGTTCTGTCTCAACATGAATTTGGAGGGCAAATCGCAGTGATTTTCAAGTTTTCCAAATTTATAGCTGAATATTTCTGTCACTGGTTAGTTTGGAATTCTAATGTTTTGTCTTGTTTTTGAGAACATATGTGCCTATATTGTGTATGAAAATGAGCGAAATCCGTGACTATCGATTTTGACCCAAAGCGACCCCCCCCCCTTAAGTTGACTTGTCAAAAATGGTGGCAGTCCGAAACGTCGTAAATCACAGAAATTGCCATTACAGCATCAAAACTCTAGAGCTCTAATATTTGGGGGCATTTACCAATATGCATTTACTCTACATCGTGTCCTCAACGAATGGCTCCTTTGGAGGCTAAGTGGTCCATTGCAGGCTTAGTGGGCCACTTTTAGGCTTAGAAAGGATCGTGTTTCAACACGTTATCATCAAGTTATCGTATAATTACTTAATCGCTTATTAATTGTAATTATATACTATAAATTTGATTATTGTTTATTTCACCGTTGGTTTCCACTTTAACTTAAGTTAAAATAACGGCACCAAAATATTGTACATAGAATTATTAAAAAGTAATAAGTAATAATAAGTAGTATAGGAGACTCTTTGTACACGTGTATCTTTGGAGGAGAAATAGGTCATTAATCATACAGGTAAGGTCATTAATCATGGAGGCAGATGTTCTCAAGGTCATTGTTGGCCAATTTTCATTGCTTGGATTTAAGTTTTGTAACATTGTACTAAAATTTGTAACACAGTGCTATTGAATTACTTTACTTTACCTAGTGCCTAAGTATTTATTTAGTTAGTTTACCTGCCTAACTAATTTTTATTAATTATATGCCTAATTAAGTACGTAAATTAATTAAGTAACATTTTCAAACTTTTTATTTACCTGAAGAAATTTCTGGCAATGATGGTTCTTACCCGCATTCCTCTAGCTCAGGGTTCTAAAGGCCAAAAATTCTTTTAAAATCTTTTTCCCTTTACAACTAAGATTTTTCATTTCTTGCCTTTTGCCTTCTATATGACATCTGGCCCTTTGTAACAACCTTGAATTTATATGTCAAAATGGAAACTACGTACACGCAAAAGATTGTTAGTAACAACCACTTAAGATTGTTTGTATACTGACGTACTCTAGGACATTAATATTGGCGGAAAATTATTTACGTAAATTTTTAAACATGTAGTTCAGTTATAAATAGTGCATCCCCTTCTAGTGTTATCATATCTTTAGCACACTGAGGACTCAAACCTGTATAAAGTCCTTTTCCCTGATAGCTGCCTGCTGTTTAACATTTTCTCCCAGCTAGCTGCCTTCTAGTGTTGTCATATCTTTAGAGTCCTGATGACTCAAAGCTGTTAAATGTCTTTCTCACTATTAGCAGCCTTCTAGCATACCTTAGTATTACGCATTAATTAGGAGACAGAGGGTACCAAGGGAATAATTAGGATTGTTAATGTTGTTCTCAGTGGTCGTTTTGGCAGGACACTTCACCTAACGAACATTCCTAACATTAGACTCTATCGTGGATTTATTGGCGGCAGTCTGAAACACGAAAAGGCAACTTTCCAATTATACAGGACTGGAAGTTTTCTCTGCTTTCGATGGAAATCAATCGAACGAGCTAATCAGTGTATTCGTCAACTAGCAGGCGCCAAGTTGCGAACCTGGAAGGATCGTTCTCGGTTGGCAAGTATATAGACCTAAGCAATTTATATGACAGTATCAGGCATACTCAGAACGTTTGCTATGAACCAGAGCTATTTAATGGTGTCACAAGTCAAATGCCGGGGTTACTGCACCGATTTTCCACACTGGCAAGGTTATACTAACTGGTACTCGAAGTGAGTCTGCTCTATCAGATGCTAGGTCTTTAGTTTATGAGAAGGTGATAAAGTTTGCCACGCAAGTGTTTAGAAAACGGTAACTTCAGGTCGGAAATAATCAAGTCTGGTGGGCCATGTCTGTCCGAAGCCTGTTGAACTGTTACTAAAGGCCCTGCGCCAAAGTACGACTATTCGCGTGGAGATTATCGATCATTATGTTGCAGTCATAATTATGGGTAGTATGACCTGGACAAGTTCACAATGTTGTGACCCACGTACTGTCATTGAGGAGATGTCTAGGAAAGCCTACAGGACGATATGTCACTACAACAAAAATCTGATCAGACACCATTGTGGACTACTACCAAGACCACATATCCAAGAAATTGATGCAGTCAGGGATAAGACGAGAGATCTGCGAGAATACAAAAAATACCGCAAAAGTATCCAGCCTATCTATAATATGCTAAACAGGCTACAAACAGAAATGCTTAAGAATCTTCCTGGGTAACTTTACTACCTTATACCAACTAATGTTATCCGTAACATTTTGTTTACTGCATACAATTATAATTGTTTACAGTGTTATGCAATATTTTACAATGTTATGCAATTGTTTACTGTACATCAGTAATACCATGTAATTGTCAAAAATTGTTAGTGTTCTTTGCAGTCCTGATGATTCCACGGGGATACGAACCACTCGGGCACATTCCATTGTTTCACCATACAGTTCCCAATCCATTCGATAAATACAACGACACGATTGTCGCTTCCCAAGTGTCCAAGGGAATCCGCGGCGTCCAGTCTTGCTGCTTGTACCGTAGGGAAGGTGTCCTGGCAGTCTCTAAGCAAATATTGGCTCTTTGTGTAAATCGTCCACGTGACTTCCTTCTGATTCGTTCTTCCTTCAAATAGTTTCGCCAGGTTGTACTGCATTGATTTCACTAAGGCCTCGTGGATCAGGGGTATTATATCTTTACTCCGCTTTAGTCGCAGTAGGAGATCAAACCCTCCCTCATATCTTGTTTCGGACTTGATGATATCTCGATAATCCGGAGTTATGCGCCGAAGTTCACCCATATAGTTTGCCACTGGAGCGGGATCTATTATTTCACAAAGAATAACCAAATTGTCTATGATTTTCTCCACAGTTGGTGAATCTGAAACATAACAATTTGCACACAACAAGGAATACTTAACAAAACCTCAATGTCTACAACTGCAATGTTCAAAATTGTAATGTTGAGAAATGTGACGATCAAAATTTGAATGACTTAAAACACAGCGGACAAAAATACAATAGCTAAAAAGCAATCATTAAAATAATCTATTTAAAATCTTACCATTTTCCACAAAATTCATTGTCACTTTGATGTAAAGTAAGTGAACAAATCTGGTGATTGCAAAGGTCAATAAATCTTGGTTCATGATCCTGCCAAACTTGCAATATATGTCTCAACTTTACAGCATTCTTGTGCAAGGCTTCAAAAAATCACTTGTATTCCTATACCCCAATACCTCAGTCTTTCATACCCTTGTTCATTTACTAGTTACTAGTTAGTAGTTACTAGTTAATTTCTGAACAAAAGTTGTATGCTCATTGTCTTGGTATCAGTTCTATGTAACAGCATTTTCATTACACCCAAGTTTTCATAGTCAAATTTAATTAATTAGTTAACTTAATAATAATTTAGTTAAGTTAATAATTAGTTTACCAATAATTATCAGCAGGTGACCGAAGTTAGTTCATTGTTTTGTCCTTACGTAGACACCGAAATTAATTGAATAAGTCTTCCCAATCTTACGTAATAGCAGACATAGGATTATAATCACCTATTTTCAGCCAATTTCCATAGTCAAGTTTATTGCTAATTAGTTGACGAACAATTACTAGTGGGTGACCGAAGTTGGTTCACTGTGTGCTCTTTACGTAGGCACCAAGATTTCTCTGATAAGTATTACCAATCTTAGTAATGACTGTCACCGAATTTCCATTACACATATTTCAGCCAATTTTAATTATTACTATCTTTCTTTGTTTGTTTCTTTAATTTCTTTAGATGGCAGGTGTAATCAAAGCGAATTGGTAAAAGTAAGCTTTGGAAGACAGGTTTGAATCTTTAGTATGTTAAAGATATGATCACGCTGGAAGTCAGCTACCAGGTAGAAACACTTTGGACAGGTTTGAATCCTCAGTACGCTAAAGATGTGACAGTGTAACATCTGAAGCATAGCTATTTCATTATTCAATTTTATCCCATTATTATCATTATATTTATTCTCTGGAATAAAGAATAGATTGCAAGAAGATCTGTTCTACATAATCTGAAATGCTGTTGAGTAGCAGTTGAGTTTATATGACTTTAAGCCACGTATTACATTGCATATTTTGGTGGCCAACCTTATTACACGCAACCATGCTCCATGTTGCAATTCCGGTTCTACGGATTGTCTCTTTGACTTATGGGACAATGGTCTTGGAGAATCTAAAGGACTTTGATGGATTTATTCATGGCATGTCCTTGGTCTAGAGCTGGTTTCCTTGCTGTTTCACTACTGTTAAGCCAAACCAAATGTCAGGTACTTTTCGTCAACTCAAAGCTTTCAAAGGCATTTAGTTTTCCTTCCTTTGGCACTAACTGGGACCCAAAGCAAGGTTCACGTCATAGTTAGGCTTTACGTCTCCCGCTTATTATATCTTCAGACGTGGAGTTGAACCCAGGGCCACCGATTGTCTACGAAAACTTTGAAAAATCCACTCTTGAAAAGATTCTGGCGTACGTAAACAAAGTCTCCTTGCGGCGTTTAGCACTGATGTTATTCTCGAAGCAGGCGTCGATCTATCCAAGAGTTTTTATGAAATTAAGCATCAGGTGGTGGCAAATATGTTTGACAGTGATTCCAGACTATGTGTGACAGTGACAGTGTGGGATATTACCCATTAGGGCACTAGTAGCTAGCTGCACAGCAGCGCAGCACTGAAAATTACATGTGGTGTTATCTTCATAAGCGTAGCATAAAGTATATTCTATTTGATGGAATCATACAACTTTGAACTATTTTGACAATTGTCTTATTCGTGAACGATGAAAGTGATTTCTTTTTGGGCTAGCTACGCCAGTAGCACAAAAATATATAAGTGAGAAAGTGTAGGCTTAAGTTCAGTTGGAGTGTCAACGGTGTCGGGGTTGGGCGACTTACTAGTGGGTAGGAACTGTTGGGTGAGGTTTAGGTATTCGGGAGTCGGGTAACGCCCTCCCTAGTGTGCTTTGCATCTGCTTAACGTGCTCCTTCTTGTATTTTGTATTAGTCTCGTATGTCTATTTCAAAGTTAGTGTGAGCATTTTGTGTTTTGTATAGTAAAACCTAGCGGTATTTGGTTTAGTAGCTTTAGGGACGGTCGCTTAGGGCTCACAAGTAGTTCCATCTTAATTTACTCGCTGTTCTACGATACTCTCGCATCTTAATTGGCTAGGGCTGGATATCGCACTCTGAGCACCTACTTGCAATCATCTAGTGAAGTCCGACACAGTTTATTCTAGAGGTACACACATACTACTCCATAAATAGTGGCGACCGTGATTTTTCAGTAGATGTCCAAAGTTCTAGCTTTTTCTGAGAAGAAAAGGGAGCACGATAAGCGAAAAAAGCAAAGAGCACAACTTTAGGGGCTCTTATCATACTTTGACGGACCGGTCGATTTAGATAGAGGGACTCCCATGGCTTCAAAGCAAGGTATTGCAAAATCGGGGGGTCGTGGTCGGGGTATCTCCCCCAACGCCAGTCCGGGAGGAACGGCTCCAGGTATTAAAAGGGGGACCCCCAGAAGAGCGGAAGGTTATGTCCCTGATATCCCTCCACAATCATGGGAAGGGCAAAATTCTAAGGCGAAACCTGTCACAGATAGAGGATCAGGGGGGCGTGGGGGACACTCCCGGATCCCCCACCACCCACAAGTTCTCGCCGGACCCAGTCCCAGTTGGGGGTTTCGACCTCCACGGCCCCGTCTTCATCTTCAGAGGCTCCTTACGGTGGTCATCTAAGTAAAACTTTTGTGGGGCCAGGGATCGGTCACAATCCGGGGCTAACCGCCCCCACGTTTCGCAGTCTGCGGGTCCCCAGTCTTCAGTGTCGCAGAGGGGGGGGTCCCCAAGTACTATCAGATGCCATTCCCCAGGGATAGTAGTTTTTGGAGAAGAAACTACGGTAAAATCTTTGTCTGGGGGACCAGAATTGCTGCAGACTTCCGATTTGCCTCAGGAGGGGCAAATGCTCACTCCCGGGTCCCAATTTGATGCTTTTGATGAATCTGTTGAAATTGACGTGTCTGATTCCCAAGATAAACAACTTTTGACAGCTATGCAAGATTACGTGGACTACAGGCGAAAAAATCTCGGACTGGCGCCAGTCACGGTTTCTGATCTGTTGGGGGGGGAAGTTCGGGATCAAAAAGCTCGGGGGAGAAAAGTTCGGGAAAAATAATCCCGAACCGGTTCCGAACCAAACTTCTGAAAATGAACTGATTCAGTTGCAACATCAGCAAGTCCCTCCCACTCCTGCGAAGTCTGCAGCTGCGGCCCATCCCCAGGCCCAGGATGATACGGCAAAAAAACCCGACAGAAGATTGGGTGGACATGATCAGAATCGGGGGGCGCCCGTTCCCATTCCCCAGGGACGACCGGTCTCAGTCGCAAAGTACGTCAAATTTTACGTCAGATCAAGGGTGCAGTTCGGCCTTGTCGTCCCGGGGACAGGTGGGGCAACCCACATTGGGAGTCCCCTGTCTTGTAAATGGCGCCCAGGGGGACCACCCAATTTTGGCCAAAATTCAGGACATGTCTGGTGTCCAACGTCTGTGCAGCATCCGCAAGGTACGTTTCAGCGTGCTTCTCCGTCAGGTCAAGCACAAGCCGCCCAAAACGTCCAGCAGCCGGTACAAACGTCATCTTCTATGCCGGTTTTTCTCAATCACAATCCCCGGCCCAGCAGCAATTATATACGTATACACCTCAGATCGTACAGCCTGTGCCGTCTTCGGCACAATCTGGCTATTATGCCGTTGATATGTACGGGAATCAAGTATACGTATATAATTCTCCGGCACAATTTTCTGCTGGAACTTCTGTTGCTGTTCAGCCGGCGGCTCATATGTACGTACCGGTGCCTAACCAAGCGGTTACCGGTCCGGTAGCACCAGCTGTAAATCAGATGGTGGAAACCAGTCCACAGAACGCCCAAACGTCAGATTTTGTATTGGGAAATTCAAGGGTGGCTTCCGACCCACCTCCTCCACCGGACAGGGGGGGCGCCCCCCCGGGTTTTTCTGCACAACAAGTCATTCAAAAGGGGGTTTCTTCCAACAAGGAGGAGCGAGCGACGCCTGTCCGTCACCCAACTCCGGTGACCATGGTGGCCACAGATGCTTCAGTTTCTGGCCACGATCCGCGCCTTTTTCGTACGTATATGGAAATTCTCCGGGACGTTCCGCGGTTTGACCCAGAATTACTCTATGTTGAAGACTGGCTTCCACAATTTGAATCAGCTGTGGAAACGTATCAAATTCCCAAAGATCAGTGGCCTCGTCTTCTATACAGTAAATTGGCGGGTAAGGCTCAAATTTATGCCTCCCGTGCGGGTCTTTCTATGATCAATAGTATTTTGAAACTTTTGAAAACTCAGTCTCCTAAACCGCAGCTGTCGTATCAGCAAAAATATACAGCTTTTGTTAACCGACTTCAACGTCCCGGAGAACATATACGTAAGTATATCTCGGAACTTCAAGCTTTGGCATTAGATATTTGGAATGACCCGGGTGACCGGGAGAAGCACTGTGTCCAGCAGGTTTATGCCGGGGCAAACGACAAATATGCAGCGTCGCTCGTTCCTTTGGGGGCTTACGGGGAACCATCTATGGAGGACATCTTGCGAGTAATCGACAAACTTGATGCCCGAACCCCACGGTCCACCCCAGGGGAGACATTGTCGTATGACCCCCCAATCTACCACGTGGCATCTTCAGAGAGAGCAGAACCGGGTGGGAGCTCTAACGACCCGTTGGAACAGCTACGTAAGGAATTACAGGATCTTTGGGCACTATGGGAAAAAGGGAAGGATGCACGGCCTAGATTTGAGGATAAGTGCAAAGATAAGTGCCTCCATTGCGGTAGGAGGGCCATGATCCTAACAACTGTTGGGACAAATGTCCTCAGCTGGCCCCAGCAGGTTGGCGAGGTCGACCTCTCCCCAGGGAACAGGTAGCTGGAGTTACGCAGTACGTACCAGTTTATCCGCAGTTTTGTGCACAGCAGCCGGTATATCCAGCTGTACAATCTGCTCCTGTCCCTTTAGCTTTGCCCGCCCCACAACCTTCTTCGGGTCAACATGCATATGGTCCACAGTGGGAGGCACCGCCGGGCCAGAGCACGGGTCAGGCGGTTTTATCTGGTACAGCTGCGCCTGCATTGAAGGCGCCGTTAGCCCCGGCTCCAGCACCCTCGGTTCGAGGCGTTACCACGCAACAGTTGGCGGCACCGTTAGCACAACATTTTGTTAGAGCATCCGACCACAGCGTTGCAAATCAACAAGGGGGCACCCTCCCTCCCCGTGTTTTGGCCCAAGAAAAAGGGGTCGAACATCTTATAGGTTACGTTGAGACCGAACCAGGGCCTTCGGAGCCACACGTGTTTGGGGTAGGTTCTCCAGAGGATACGACTTCGTCTTTTTCTATGATTCAGTCGAATTTTACGACGTTAGCAGCTATTCACATGCATACGTATAATCATATGAAAAGGTTCACCGAGGTTCTGAAAAAACAAACTTTTGATTTGGGCCATACCATCGCAGACGCGTGGCCAGAAAAACTCGAACGGGAAGATATTTTGGGCTGTGAAGTGACGGTGCCCGAAACTGACGAAGTAGTCCAACCCGTGGAGGAGGGTCCCGACCCTCCCCCTCTGCTCTCTCTGAATGGGGACTCTTCCTCACCGACTGTGACGCCTTGGGAGCAGACTGCGGGACTCGCTGTGTCTCAGTCTCAGGCTGACGCGGCCTCTGGGACTGGGACCAGTGGGGGCGTGTCTGCGTGTGCGGCCGATCCACCATCCAGCCCCGCCCCGGGGGTGTATCGTCTCCGGAAAAGCCCCTACATTCCTTAGTGATTGTGCCGAATTCTATTTCTGATTTGCAGTCCGAAGCTGTTTTAGCTGCTGGGGATAACACACCGGCAGTTATGATCAATATTATGGGTCAATATTTGATGGCTATTGTAGATTCGGGTGCCTCTATTTCAATTATTAGTCAAGGAGGCTTAGATCGTCTTTTGAGAGCGGGAGCAGACATTGTGGTTCAATTCCCAGATGCTATTAGGGCTAGAACTTTGGAGGATACTCCACTACGTATCGAAGGAAAAGTTTACATCCCTTTTGAAGTGGGTGGAATTCAATTTGGGTGGCATTTTCATCTAGCCCCACAATTTTATCGTGATATTTTACTCGGAACTGATTTTTTGAAAGCTTATAGTTCGGATATCATTTTTTTTGAGAATCGTGTTAGTATGAACGGATTGAGGCTCAAAATGCTCACTCCTTAGGAAATTCGGGCTGAATAATACTTGGGTGATGCTATGGCTTTTGCTGTGGTACTGGCCATTGACGTACAAATTCCCCCGTCCACGGAGAAATGGGCAAAGGCCCGTATTTCGTCTACCCTCGCTGATCCTCTATATTTTTTGAGAAGTTCGATTCTTTTATTGACGACAACAAAGTTTTGCCCTATGATGGGGTAGTGGAAGTACAAGATCATTTTTTCGAATTTCTATTGGTCAATCCCACAAATTCTCCAATTTCAATTTCACGATCTACTGTTGTGGGGTCTGTGGTCCCCACCTTAGACTATGCTTCTGATGGTTCAAACTTTTCAAAACCTTTGGCGGTCTCTCAAGCTCGTGTCTCTCAGGACCCTTATATCAATGATATGGTCTTTTGCAGTCGACGACAATTTGGGTATCCCTCCCCCTCATGTCGCCTCAGCTCTTACGTATAAGTTGGCAACTGATTCAGCTTTTGAAGATGATAGCGTTTTTTCTCTTGCCTTTTGGCCAACGGAGGATCTACCTCAAAAAGAGGGGGTAGCCCTGAGTCTACCCCAAAAAGAGGGGGAAGGTGTGAACCTACCCCAAAAAGAGGGGGTAAAGGCAATAAAAAGTCTTATGGCTGAAATTCTTCCAGAACTGAACTGAACTTCCTGAACTTCCAGAAGTGAAATCTGCACAAAAAGGGGTAACAGCTCCACCCGAACCCCCCGACCCTCCCCTAACAAGTGATTCTAGCTTGGGAGACTGCGGTGAGAAGCTTTGAAATCGTGTCTTCTGCAGGGGGAGGACCTCTCTCCTGTCGCAGAAGGCCACAGTCTGGGCTTACCGCTTGTTTCTGTAACATTTTCTGATGAAGTTCAAGTTTGGGTAGAAAACCAGCCGGTTTTTCGGCTACGGGAAGAGTCAGAAACTCTTTTGGCTCCTCCCTCTTCTAAGTTTGGCCTTGTACGGGGGGAAGGTTGGCCTCAGGAGGTGAGGGGGGTTGACCCCGCCCTCCTGGAGTTTCCTTCGTTTTCTTCGGCGCTCTTTGCGCCTGGGTTTGACCGGACCAGTTTAGCTGCTGAACCTCCGTCCGAGGATCATCCCGAACTTATTTTTTCAAGTTCAAGCCATCCCGAACTTTCTACCCCGAACTCACTTCATCCCGATCTTATGACTTCTGTACAAACTTTTTCTGCGTCTGATACAAGTCTGTCTCAAACTTTGAATGATAATTGGCACCACTATTATGTATCCCTTAAGGCACATCCTGGTGAGCATGGGTATATTCCGTGGCCTGACCTTTTTTCTGGCACTATTTTGGAATATACGTATATACGTACTCAACCAGAAAGTCAGCTGGCAGGACTTGTCCTGGGGGCTCTGCGGTGCCCCTCTCGGATTTACAGGTACGTGCTCTCTTGAACAGCAAGATTCAATTTCGTGACTGTTGCTTGACTCGGCGTAATCAGCGACGGTTACGTCTCAAGATTTTGAATTTTCCTCAAATTTGGGATGCAGCTGGGGGCTTCGGTAAAAGACATCGATTATCACTATATTGAGATTGAGCCTGGCAAGCGCCCAATAAAAGCTGAGGCCTACAAAGTAAACCCGGCGCAAAAGAAAATTATTGATGAGAAGTTGGCATCCTGGCTAGAACAGGGGTTGATTCAACCCTCCCGTAGTCCATGGGCCTCCCCCATTATTTTGGTTGCGAGAAAGGACGGGGATTGGAGGTTGTGTGTTGACTATAGAAAACTTAACGCAGTCACAAAAAAAGACTGCTATCCCATCCCATATATTACAGGTCTTTTTGAGAGCATTTTGGGACATTCTATTTTTTCGAAGTTAGATCTTGCGTCGGGTTTTCATCAGATTCCTAGTTACCCTCCAGATAGGGAAAAACGGCTTTAATTACTCATTCAGGACTTTATGAATTTAAAGTCATGCCGTTTGGGCTTTGCAATGCCCCTAGTACGTTTCAACGCATTATTGACAGAGTCATGGAGGGATTTATAGTGTACATTGACGATGTCCTCGTTACCTCGGCTACCCAGTTGGATCACTTGAAGCGACATTTGGAGGTTTTCCTCCGCTGTTCAAGGAAGCATGTTCTACTGAAACTTTCTAAATGTGAATTTGGGCGGTCTGAAATGGCTTTTTTGGGGCATATTCTATCTGCTTTTGGTATTTCGACTGATCCCGAAAAAGTACGGGTTGTAAAACGTTTTCCAGCGCCTAAATCTGTGAAAGACGTGCAAAGTTTTTTGGGATTGGCTGGTTATTACCGTCGTTTTGTCCCAAATTTTTCGAAAATTGCAAGCCCTATTGTCGCCCTTTTGAAAAAGGACCGAGAATTCATTTGGGACGCAGCCTGCCAGCTGGCCTTTGAAACACTCAAAGAGAAACTTACCACGGCACTGGTTCTCATGTATCCGGACTTCGCAAAGCCATTTACGTTGGCAACTGACGCTAGTCATTACGGTATAGGGACCGTCCTCCAACAACTTGACGACAAGCAAAAACTCCATCCTATTGTATACGCTGCTCGCGCGCTCGCGCCTGCGGAGAAAACTATACTACAACTGAGCTATAGGGTTTAGCGGTTTTTTCGGTGTCTCTTATTTTCAGCATTATCTTATTTTACAGTATTTTGATGTAATTACGGATCACCAAGCCTTGGAGTACATGTTTAGTGGAGAGCCTAAGTCCAAAGCTGCAGCGGGTCGGATAGCTCGGTGGGTGTCTTTTCTTCGTGGCTTCAAATTTCGGGTTATCCATCGCCCAGGAATTACTAATGGGGCCCCGGATGCATTGTCAAGAAACCCCCCACCTTGGGAGGAGGCAGTGGGGCGTTTCACAAAGGGCTCATAGCGCTAGTTAGAAGAATAGTGTTTCACGAAGAGCTCCTAAACTAAGAGACCTCCTAAGTCGGCTCTTAAAATTAGGAGCCCAAAATCGGGCTCATAAAGCATTCTCAAGTGCTAATTGTTGAAATATTTTGCCAAGACAACGGTGCAATCTATTGTATTCCTTCAGAAAAGTTCTGTAAAAGCTTGTTAGTCATTTTTTGAGCTTCAACTGCTTAATATATAGTATAAATATATACTAGTAAATATATGGACTTTCGTCGTTACTTTTGTCAAAATAACAAAAAGTTGATTTTATTTTATCCTTGCCTTTAAATTTAAGAATGATCTGTTTAAATGCTCTATTTATTATGATATTAATTAGGTGAATATAATACAGAGCCATTTTAACTTGTAAGTCTCTTAATTTTTCCAGCACACCTCATAAGTTCCCAGCGTGAAAGTGCTTAGAAAGTTAAGAGAAAGGTGCTAAGAGGTGGTTATGAGCGAATGTCTAGGAGATGTTTAAGAGGAGCTTTGTGAAACAGTTTAGGAGCCGCTCATAAATTGCTCGTAAACTGCTCACAAGAGATAAGATAAGAGGGACTTAGGAGCTAGATTTAGGAGCCCTTTGTGAAACGCCCTACAGGGTCTTTTGCTGACCATCCACGTATCACAGATATTTTTGTGGGGTCAATTATTGAAGACGTTCTCGAGGAAGAAGCTCCTGAGGAGGGCGTGAATGCCTTCCGCCCCACCGCTGCAAATATGGCGGTCTGGAAAAAGGCTCTGCAGCAAGATCAGTTTACCAAGGCAATTATAGATTTTTTAGAGAAAAAGCAATTTCCATCAGACACAAACTTTGCTACATTTTTGCGAAAACATTCGAGTAAATGTTTTCTGGATTAGGGTGTCCTATACCGTCTTGGCAAATCCAAACGTCAGGAGCCTCCAAAATTGATTGTTGTTCCGGAAAGTTGCTATACGTATGTATTGGATGAATGTCATAAAGATCTGTTGGGGGGATGCCACAACGGCCGGTCCAAAATGTATGGGTTTTTGAGCCTCAAATATCATTGGCCCACCATGAGTAAGGACATTGGGTCTATATTAGCCGGTGTCGGGTATGTGCGCCTTGCAACCCGGGGCCTTCCAAACCTCAGGCGTACTTGAAGGCGTTTGCCCCGGTCGAAGCCTCCTTTGAGAGGTTGAGCATGGATGTAATGCATGCTCCTCTCTCAAAGGCAGGAAATTCTAGAGTGTTGGTGGTGGTAGATTTTTTCTCACGTTGGGGGTGGGCATTTGCTATGCCAAATGAACAGACTCTCACTATTGCACGAATTTTGCAGAGCGTATAATTGCGGTTCATGGGGCCCCCCGGGAGGTTCTAACCGACAGGGGCACCCCCTTTTGTTCACATCTCATGTAGGAATTGTGTAAATTGATGAGGTACGTACTGCAGCCTATCACCCAGAGTCTAACGGGGCATGTGAGTGACTTAATGGTACTTTGAAACGGATGCTACGAAAATGTCTTTTGGCTTACGAACGAGGGTTAGATGAACTCCTCCCTTGGGTTCTGTTCGCCTATCGGGCAGTCCCACATGCTTCGACTGGGGAATCGCCTTATTACGTCTTGTTTGGTCGTGACCCCCGGCTTTTTTCGGATAATTTTTTGACAACGCCTATACCTCGAATTAGTGACTTTTTACCATCATACGTAGATGAACTTCGTGCTCGTATGCGGCATATTCGAAAAATTTTGAATGACTATATAGCACAAGTTCAGAAAAAACGCAAAGATAAATATGATTCTAAGGTCAAGCCTATGGAGTAAAAGGAAGGTATGATGGTTTGGAAGGATGTTTCCAGAGCAAATATTCCGAAAGGGGCAAGCCGCAAATACCTTCCAGCTTTTGAAGGACCTTTCCGAGTCCTTAAAGTTATTTCTCCTACCAACTGTCAAATTCAATCTACTCTCAAGTCTGATGCCCCCCCTGAAACTGTTCATGTGAATAGACTCAAACCGTTTCTGATAGAGTTGACACCCGAAAAGTGAAATTTTGTTAAACTGTCCCCCTCAACTGTAGTATGTATGTATCTCACATTATTGATCTCTTTTGTTGTATTATGTAACCTTTTTCTATTTTAGCTTCTATACGTATGTAACTGTTTTACCCATATTTGTGTTTTCTTCTATGTTTAGGTTTATATCTGAATTTTGGTGGTGGGCGTTGCCCTTTTATGCTTATTTTCAGGATTTTGCGGTCAGTTTTGCTCATTTTATGTTCAGTTTTGCGATTTTGGTCTGTATACGTGTTTTTTCTTTCCTTGAATTTTTTTCTTGATCAATTAGTTTTCATAAAATTGTGTGGCCACCTGTGATTAGTTTTTCCTTGAGTAAATTATGTCTAACCGAAAAAATTTGGTTAATGCTTCTTTAGTGGATAAATTAGCGTTTGTCTCTCAGCATTTCCGCATTGTTGCAACTCGCAGGGGTTCAGAACATTCTCCTCCGCGGGTTCAACAGGTTTCGCCTGCACAACTGCGACAAATGGCGCAACACGATCATCTAGTTGACGATCCGGACGTTTCTGCTCCGGGGTTAGCTCGGGTGGGGTCACACTCACCCCCTCCTCCTTCTTCTCCCCCACCACCTGATTCTAAAACTATTGAAGCCCTGCAAAGTTTGAAACTTTCTAGTAGTCGGGGTAAATTTTTAGATCGTACAGTCTCGGAAATTTCTTCTCCTAAAAAAGTTCGTTTTCTTATACCAGAACCTATGTCTCATTTTGATCCTACAACGATGTTTCTTCCCCCGATTGGGAGCGACATTCTAACGTACCCTTTTGACTGGGATGACTATTATGTCTGGCTCCGGTGTGAACAATTCAATGAACGCTTTCGTCTAGCTTTTCCCGAACTTTACCCGGAGCCGTTTCAGCAACGGCCATTGTCGGTTCTTACAAAAAGGGTTCTGGCCAATCCGTACGGGTCACCCCCATTTTTGGCATTTTTGGATTTGAACCTCTTTTCCCCCAGGTGCCTTTCTCCCCTCCGTTCACTCCTGAGCAGGAGCGTCACTTGGATGGTCGTGCTCGCTATTTGTGGCAACCTTCTGTATATCGTAGGGATTTTCCTGATACTTTACCTGAGACTGCTTTTTCTTCTTTCTCTGACTTATTGTCTGCTGTAAATCGTCGCATGTATGTACTTGCAAATCCATGCAAGCCTAAATTCGTCCCACGCCCGGTGCACCCCGCAGTGGAATCGGGGTCTGTCTAGCCCTCTACTTTTCGATCAGTTTCGGTGGGACGCCACCAGACATGTGCAGGAGGGGAAGTCCTGGGGGGGGGGGGGGTGGTGAAGGGCGGCCGAAGGCCGCCGAAAAACCGGATTTTTCCGGAATTTTACCGGAAAAATCCGGACTCTGGGGGGGGTGAGGGACCCTTCTGGAGGGGTGAGCTCAGGTCTGGGGGGGTGAAACCCCCCAACCCCCCCCCCCCAAGCACATGTATGGACGCCACTCTAAATTGGCTCGTAAACGTCTGCGTTTGGCAGCCATCCATCCAATGATTCATTAATACGCTCCGGATTTGTGGTACGAGATTGAATTCATAAGGAATCGGCTTGATCAGTGGAAACAAAGAATAGTAGATGCGCGTGCCAGGGGCGACGACTCTGACTTCTATTTTGATTCATCAGAGGAGTCGTCATAAATTCTTTTTCTCCTTTTTCGGTTTGATCAGTGGAAACAAAGAATAGTAGATGCGCGAGCCAGGGGCGACGACTCTGACTTCTATTTTGATTCATCGGAGGAGTCGTCATAAATTCTTATTCTCCTTTTTCTTATTTCTCTTTGTTATATTTTTCTTTTTTCTGCATTTTAGATTACTTCATTCTTCCTTTTGTACGCCCCGACTTCTTTCCTTCTTTCTTCTTGATTTTTAGGTTAGTTTTGTTTCACTCATTTTTATTTAGCTAGAATTGTTTATTTCAATATGGCAGAAAAGACTCCGCTCCCTTCTGACGAGGACGACTATGTTGTCCGAAGTTATCAAGTTGTACGACCCGAACCATCAGAACCTTTAGGTGATCCTGTTACGTATGAAGATTTTGCTCAAATTGCTAATTCCATTCAACTACAGAAAATTTCTTCTGTGCCACAGCATTTGGTAAATGAGGATGGACGGAATCCTTCTACACAGGGTGCTTTGCAAGGGAAGTCAAGAAAGTTTAAAAGGGGGACAAAAATTTCGAAAAGGCAGGGTCGTCCATTTACGTATGCAAATTTTGATCAAATTCCCCAAGATGTAAATTTGGGCGCGGCAAGTTCTCTTTTGCTGAATGAGCAGGAAGGTGTTTCGGTTTCGTCGTCCGTTTTACCGTCGGGGGCGTCGGGTATACACGCCAGCGATTTAGCCGCAATGGAAAGTTTGTTTTCGGATTTACCATATGATAATCCGCAAACTGCTGAGGAGGTGGCTATAACGTCACAGCGTTTCCAACTTTTGCAAGAATATGCGCGTTTTTGTCAACATATGACAACTCATACGCACGACATGCAACGTGTCGCCTCCTCTCCTCAGCAGTTGCTTCAGCAACATATCCGGCGCCTCGAGGTGGCTAACCGGGCTCGACAACCGAAATATCTTCCTCATCCGGTTCATCCGCTGATGCTTCCTAGAATTGCAGAAACTCTTATTTAGCTCTCTTCGTTAGCTTCTTCTCATAAGAGACAAAGTGTAGTTATGTCTCCCCCTACTGTTTATTATGATCCAGCTACACCTTTCAACGATCAATTTCTTGAGCTGTGTCGACTTAAGGCGGCTATAGTACGTATGTTAGAATCGGCACATCCGGTTCTCGCGATGGCACATTATGATCCCTGTCGTCATTATTTTGCGGCCCCGATTCGACATCCACCAAACTCTTTTCATAATCCTAGTTTTTTGCCTAGTTTCACTGAATATAATTCTTTATTTCAGGTGGCCACAGGTCTTGATTTTCTATAATTCGCATCTTGGTATTTTTCCAGTTTATACTTGAGTTTTTATATTCTATATTTCTTTTCGATGACAAAATTTTTATGAAATTTTTTTGGTTCGGCTTTCATATTTCTGTTTTTCTTCTCTCGTTTTCTGATATTTTTGTTTGATTCCATATACATGTGGGCTGCCCTGCTATACCGCACAGCAACGTTCATAACACATATACGTATACATCTTAACGGGTTTTTCTTCTCTACCTCACTACAGCACAAAACAACGCTCGTGTCACTACTGTACGTGTACCTTTTGGAAGGTTTTTACTCTTCCTCTTTTACTCTTTTTACCGTCTGTTTTATGTTTGCACTTATTGTTTAGGTTCCTTTGGACTCTCTCTGTTGCTGGTTTTTGCTTTTCTGTCTTTTCAGTGTGGTGGCAAAATTTTACTGGATCATTTTCACAGGTCGTTTCTTTTCCAGCTAGATTTTTTCTTTTGTCTGTGTCGGGATCTTTTGATGTAAAATTGGGTTAACTTTTCTTTTCTAGTTTACCGAGAAAACTTTGGTGTTTCCTTGAGTTTAAACTTAATGTTGACCTTTCTTTGAAAATGTCTCGCAAGACTTCAAAAAGTGATTCGGATGCTGTGAAACGTTCAGTGCGCGCTGTACGTACGCAACTAGAAACTGTTGGGGGTAGTTGGCGTGACCTGCAGCCTCAAAGTGGGGCGGCTGCTTCTCAGTCGTCCGCAGAGGACAGACCGGAGCCTTTAGAGCTTCCGGAGGATTTTGGGGGCGAGGCTATTCCGTTCATTTCGCGTGAAACTCTTTTGAAAAATTTGTCAGAACACCCCCCAGAATTTTTTACTTTTCGCGATCAAATTGACCAGTCTCAGTATTCGGCATACATTCGCCACATTTCGCAGAAAACGGGGTTCCCCCATTCTTTAGCTAAGGCTACTACCGTAGTTACGTAAATTGAGCAATTGATCCGTTCTGTTCCTATTTGGGTAGAAGCTGCAGAGAAGGCAGGATTTCTGGCGTGGAATCTGGAAGGCGTGTCGCACAGAGGGTACTTGGGGGATTCTTCCCCAGCGTACCTTGTCCCTAATTCAAATTGCTATTCCCTACCCTGAAAAGTTACATTTGTTTCGTTCTCGGCTCGATCAGGTCCACCCTACAAATCCAAAACAGGACCCTATTTCAGTGGGTATCTATTTGATCCCATTGTATGTTTTATTTCTTCAGTACCCATCTTGGGATTATTTTCAGTATTTGCTGGCCCCCCTTTTCTATAATACCTCTTACCCCTTGTTAGGCTTGAACCCTCTGGCCGACGTTCGGCGTTTGTTAGGGGCTTTGGGCATAGATGCCCGCCATTCTGCCACAGATCTTGCGTATCTGGGCCGCCAAGTCAATGCGCGTCTTTCAGATCATCCTATGCAGCAGTGGTCTACAGTTGATACGAGGGGCCCGTATCCGTGGCGTAATGAGAGTAACCGACAAATCCCTCCACCGTCGCATAAACGTGTGGACATTCCTCTGTCATGGTATCAGAAAGAAATTCTGCAGTATCCGCAAAATATGTGCAAGGCTGCCTCTTCTAGGGGACTTCAGCCGTTCCTTACACTGGCGGAATTGCACTACGGCGCAACAGATGTCCGGGACGTAATTTTGGTAGTGCAGCGATATATTCATTTCGATCAGGAATTTGGGGTTTCCGAATTTCAGTGGCTGCGGACCTATAAGGCCCTTAGTGTTTGTTCGGGCCCCGATACCATGAAGTGCCTTAGGAACTGTTTGGGGGAACCTGTGAAACAATCGTCAGTAAAGAAACCGGAAGTACAGCAAGACCAGCCAGGGACATCTCAGGCAGCCAAGTCTACGACAGTCAAGTCTTCGAAATCTGACCTTACTACCACTGGTAAATTCGCTCCACCTCCTCTGATTCCGGGGGTGCATGCTTTGTCGCATCTCCCCGATCCGTCGCTTGTTCCGGGCGCGCTTCCTACTACCATCTGGAAGCCAATGTTTATTTCGAGTCCGGAACGCCCGCCTACGCAGCCCATGCCTTTTCATGATTGGACGGCACATGAACTGTGGGTGTCAGCGTATTCTCGCCCAAGTCCCACAAGGCTACGTAGTGACAGTACCGAGTCTACTCCTAGTCGCCCGACTAAGGCAACTAGAGCTGCGGCAAGCGCAGCGGCGGATCAGCAAGAAGAGGAGGTTGCCTTTGAGCAACAGGAAGAGCCGGAAGGGATCGTAGTGGACACGAGCACAGTGAAGCGAGCGCGATTAGCAGGGTCTTTGGATCAGGAGGTCGCTTATTTACAACAGCTGCCGACAGCTGTCGCAGTTACGGCAAATTTAACCATCGGTGCGGATGAGGTAGTGGATAATAGTGGTTCTACGGAGGCTTCGTTGGGATTCCGGTCACCGCCTGGGCCGAGGGTGGAAGTGAGGGGGTTGACCCCGCCTTCTCATCCTCACCTGGGGCTCCTACCACCGTGTTCGGGGTGGAGTCAGGTGATTCGGTTTCTCCCTATGCCCTCCGGTCCCGCGCAAATTCTCGTTCTGGGGCAGCGCGTTCTCGTTCGCCCCGGGGTCGTTTTTCCTCTCAGCCCAGTAGTAATCAGGGCGTTAGACGCGGTATTGGGCGTGGCGATTTTTCGGCTCCATCCACAAATAGGCCAGTTACCCGGCAACATCAGGCTCACTTGGCTCAACAGGAACCTTCCTCAGGGACTGAAATGGATACAACACCCTCTGCGGCAGATCAGGCGTTTCTTTCAGGTGATTCTGACTATCAAGCACCTCCATCAACGGTGATAGTGACTTTGGAGGAGCCTACCGAACTTTTAGGAACCGTGCATTCTCCTGTGCAGCTTTCCGTGCAAAGTTTGGGCACTGTCCCGACAAGTTCGGGCACTGTCCCGACAAGTTCGGGCACTGTCCCGACAAGTTCGGGCACTGTCCCGACAAGTTCGGGCTCTGTCCCGATAACTTCGGGCTCTGTCCCGATAAGTTCGGGCTCTGTCCCGATAAATGCGGGCTCTGTCCCGATAAGTTCGGGCTCTGTCCCGATAACTTCGGGCATTGCTCCGACAAGTTCGTGTCTTCTTACGACACGTTCGGGTCTCCTTACGACAAGTTCGGGATTACCACCAGTAAGTTCGGGCTCCCTAACATCTGGGACTACACCGATATCTGGTATTTCTGCTGCGGTGGAAGCAGGACAGCAGGGTTTGGTTGAACCACAGGTGGTTGTTCACAACGTTATGGCGGATCCACAGTATCTGTTGACACTAAGTCCCGCCCCCACAAACGAGTTGGGTATGATTTTGTTGGCTGATTCCTCTCCAGCGGGCTTTGGATTTTTCTCTTTTGATTGTACACCTTTTACTGCCCCTGGAGTTTCTTGCCCGGGGTTGCTGCCGCCAGCTCTAATCGAGGGTGCTAATGTTGAACCTCCGCGTTTGCAGCAGGGTCCTCCGATTCAAACAGTGGCACAGTTAGCTCCTATTTGGTCTCGAGCTCTGCAGGAGGCGGGCTCTTCTGCTCGTCTTCCTCAACCGATTCAGGGGTTAGGTGCTATTCCGTATCAGGAGAGGCTCAACTTTGTGGATACGTTTTGGCAGCGTGTCCCTTCAGTGGGAACTCCGCTGCAACTGGAATTGATTCCACTGCTGGGGATTTCGGCAGCTGAACTTCAGGAACGCGTGGGTCATCCTTCGCCTTTCTTCGCTTTCGAAGTTGCGTACCCCACAGTGGGACGGGGATATACCACGGTGTTGGATCTGTTGAGGGTCTTTTTTCCGGGTGCTTTTGCTCCGTCCACTGTGCCAGGGGTAGAACATCCCACGTTTGGCATGAATTTATCGGAGGATCACTCTTTATTCCATCTGTCGCCTGCTCTGCCCGGGGTATCGGCTTGGGAAGCAGGGATCCCATCTCGGTCCACCTCGGTGGGCCCATTGGGGCACCAGCGACCCGTTGCGCCAGTGCCTCGGCCTGTTTTAATGGACGCCCAGTGTCAAATTTCGTTCGCGACCACTCCGCCTGTGGTTTCCGTTCAACAGGTACCGCCGTTTCAACCTCCGCAACCGGTGCTACATCCACCAGCGGAGACTATTCAGTGGCCGGCCACTCATGTTTTGAACCCGGTCTACCATCGTGTCGTGACTGACTTGGTCCTGGCTGACTCTGACATAGAGGGGTCGTCGACCCTCTTGCGTGCGGATTTTCCGAAATATTTTGTCAATCCAGAAGATACTGTTTTTGAAGGGAGTCCGCCGGTTGCGAATCCGCGGGAAAGGCCACAGTTTATGGATGGGGCTGACCCGTATCGTATCCACTTGGGTGAGGACCGGCATGGTCTCCCATCGGATAGGATGGCGGGTACCCCACCTTTTCTGGGTCCTCAGCCTTTAGATCCTTGGGTTCGTCAATCAGTGGCCGAGCTTCTGGCGGTTTCTGATCTTGCTGTTCCGTTTCGTCAGTATGCAGATCGGTACTGGCAGTATGCGGAGCTTCCACCGGTCCAGGCCATTTCGGGCTGTTCGGCTCTAAATCCGTATTTCGTACATACGTTCGCCTGCTGGGATACATGGCTTCGTGGGCAGGCCTCACCATTTGCTGTTCCTTCTTCAGCACTGGATGACTATTTTGAGGATCTGAATCAGTTGATTCCGGGGGCGCTTGTGTCTTTCGAGACACACCCCACCCCAATCCATCCGGGGTACGATAAATTTCGTATCCAACCCGAGCGTCCTAATTTCTGGCAGGCTACCTTGCGGTTCCCGCCATTGGCTCGGGAAGGGGTCTTGGTTTTTCCGGGGATAGAATTAGTTGGGAAAGCTGCGATGGAATCGTGTGCCAAAGTGGCCGCAATTGCCCAGCTTTACCAGTTCTTTTACATTTATCCATCTTTGTTTCGGTTCCAACCTTTGCGTAAGATGATTGAGACTTGGACGAAAAAGTCGAAGTTTTTAGAAAAGAAGGTCCAGGCGATTATCGAGGAGTCGCTTGCCCACCATGCAGCCTGATCAGGCCAAAGAATGCGGCCCGGTGGTCCCGTTCTTCGGCGAACGTATGGTGGCTTCCAACATGCACCGTATTCCGGAAATTGATGAGCCGGGCCATCGCCCCTATTTGAAGGTCTATGGGCATGAACATAGTTTTTCAGAGGGCGGCTACCATCACCGTAATGGGTATGTCAGCTTTAACTCCACCGCGAGTGTTTCCGGAAAGTTGTTATTTGTCTCGAAATATTTTTCAACTTTCGATACTTTTTGTCTCGAAAGATTTTCAACTTTCGAGACTTCTTGAAAATATTTTGAGACATTTGATGAATTTGCCTAGAACATTTTTGCACGCAAACATGCCAAATAAATACATGTTTCGAGACATTTTTCAAATATTTCTAGAAAGTTTTGAAATATTTCGAGACAATTTCGATTTTCATTTTTGCAACTTTCGAGACATTTGTTGACAACTTTCGAGTCGTTTTTTCTCAATTTTCCGGAAACCTTCTACACTCGCGGTGGAGTTAAAGCTGACATACCCATAAGACCGATTATTGGTTTTGCCTGCCCGAGCCGGCTCGCTACTTGGCCTCACGGCGTTGCCCGTTTCAGGCTATGAAAGGGTTAAAGCACTATACCATGGGCTGGTTTGATCGGTCAGTTCCGTTCCGCCGTTTTTGGGGACATCCAAAAATCCATGTGCGAGCATTTGTTATGCTCGGGGTTATTCGTGCAAAGGCCCAAGTTTGTCCATCATAATATCGTGAGTGGTTAGCATCGACGGGGGTTCGACTAATCGCCGAGGCCTCTGACAATCCGTATTGGGGCATTGGCAAGTCGAAAGCCATGCTCATGCACATGGGGCCTCAGGATTACGCGCATTTGTCGTGTTTAAATCCAACCCCTGCGGCCCCCCATCAAAATTGGATGGGCAAGCTCCACATGGTTCTACGGAGTGAACTGTTTTCTGAGCTGCCAGACCTGGTTACGGCCATGCGAGAGGACCACCGTCAACAGGAGGTCAGGGCGGTCGAGGCCAAGAACGTCTAGGGAGCGTTGTTGTGCGTGGTTGTTGTTTCGCAGCCCCGTGTATATGGAAAATTCTTTCGAAAAATTTCTTTAGTGCCCGAGCTGATTTTCTAAAACTTCTGCTTATCTTTCCTTGATTATTAAATTTTTCTATAATGACCTCAGGGGTCTCCTTCTTCGATTAAATTTTATTCTGGAAAATTTTCTTCTGATTTGTCGATTTTTGTTTCGTTTCTTGTTTGCTCGGGCACATTTAACATTTTGTGTGTTTTTACTTACTTACCTTACGGTTAAAGGGGTTCTGGGGTGGGCGAGTCGATTGTTGACCTAAGACTGGGACACGGAGTGGACCGTCTCCCCCTGGACTCCTGTTTCTTATCTTTCTACATCTGACTAGTATCTAACAGTTTTCGAGTCTTCGCCGTGGTGTGGGTTTCCGAAGGTTGTTACCTAAAACTGGGTCATCTTTGGGGTACTCACACCGCTGCGACCATGTTACAGTTGAGGGGCTTTGTAATGTATTTTGTTTGTTTTTGCATTTATTCCATGACATTTTCTTTGAGTCTTTAATTACTGTGCTTTATGCTTACTACCTTAATTTTTGTTTGTGTTTAGGTGATGGTTGTTTTCTTGTAACCGGTCCCCATACCCCCATTCTGCGCCAGGCGTGCCCCACGACGGATGCTGAACGGGAGCCGGACCATGTTGTTATTGTTCTGGATCATCTGGACTCTCGCCCAGACTGTAATAGTCGGTACCTCAGACGGCGAACTACTTCTGTTGTGGTCAATATCTGAACTGGGTCTGACTGGTTAAGGAGGTGGCTCTATTTGCCTCCACTGTATTCTTGACCGATATCCGTCTTATGTCTTTTCTGATTGGGGCCTGGTCTTGCCATCTTTGGTTGGGGCCGCTGCTTTCGGCCTTTGTCTTTCTGTGGGGTCTGGTCTGGCCCTCTGACTGTCTGCCGGCCCTAATCGTATCCCGGTTACCTTTCTGGCCTTTCTGCTGGTTTGGCCAATTTTTTATTATGGGTCTGGCCGTGCTTCAGCCGGCTTTCCGGTGTGGCCATTTGTGGCCAATGGTTTTGTCTGGTCTGATTTTTGTCTGGCCTGGGTTTCTCCATCTGGATTTTCTTCTGGTCGGGTCTGTTCCCGGTGTCTGCTAGAACTGTCCTGATGCTCCCATTTTGAAGTTGTGGTTTCTTGTGCACGCCTTGGACGCTCGGTTTCCCCCATTGCTATATTTTGTTGTGACTTTTCATTCCATTTTTGTGTCTGTTTTGTGAAGTATAACAAGGGGGGGTTGATACTCTATGTTGTTCAGTAAGGGAGGGTTCCAGCCTATTTGTTCCCTGGTTTTGTTTATTTAGGGTGCTCCCTATTTTTGTCTTTCTCTTTTGGTAGCTAGGCCATCTTTTGCCATTTTCATTCCTGCCTTAATATGTTTGCCTTATGATAATTTTCTTTGTTTACTGATTTTTATATGCATAATCTACCGCTAGTGACTGTTTCAATTTTGTTGTGTTCCATAGGATTATAGTTGGATTTTTCCTGTGGGGGTTTCTCTTTGGATATTCTGTGGGGTTTGTGATTGTCGAGATAGGTTCCCTAGTTGGTAGTGTCCCCTTTGTATCCTGTCTTTTCTGTCTGTCTGGCCTTGCGCGTGGTGATACATACGGGTGTTTATTGTATTGTTTCCAAAATTTTCGTAGTTGTTTGTCTTTATCAAAAGTCGTCAGTAGTTTCGTAGTGTTTAGTTGTTCGTTTCGTATGTTTGTTTCGTTTGTCCAAGTTGGTTTCGTGTCTAGTTTCGGTCACAGCCGACACAGTTTTACCCAGTCCAAGTCCGAAGTGTCAGTCCGGACTCGTCTGTGAGCCGCGTAGTTCGCAGGCAAATGGGGATCGTTTGGCTCCATTTTTACTATAGCTGGTTCTAACAGTCCGTTTTACCTCTAAAACTACAACTTGAGCGCTCAAAACTAATGTAATCCAGTTTTACCATTGTCTAATTCTTTGTGGCACCCGTATTGGTCGCCTCGCGGGGGCCGGCGGCGGAAAAGAGGGGGTATTTTGTGGGATATTACCAATTAGGGCACTAGTAGCTAGCTACGCAGCAGCGCAGCACTGAAAATTACATGTGGTGTTATCTTCATATGCGTAGCATAAAGTATATTCTATTTGATGGAATCATACAACTTTGAACTATTTTGACAATTGTCTTATTCGTGAATGATGAAAGTGATTTCCTTTTGGGCTAGCTACGCCAGTAACATAAAAGTATATATAAGTGAGAAAGTGTAGGCTTAAGTTCAGTTGGAGTGTCAACGGTGTCCGTGTTGGGCGACTTACTAGTGGGTAGGAACTGTTGGGTGAGGTTTATGTATTCGGGAGTAGGGTAACGCCCTCCCTAGTGTGCTTTGCATCTGCTTACCGTGCTCCTTCTTGTATTTTGTATTAGTCTCGTATGTCTATTTCAAAGTTAGTGTGAGCATTTTGTGTTTGGTATAGTAAAACCTAGCGGTATTTGGAATAGTAGCTTTAGGGACGGTCGCTTAGGGCTCACAAGTAGTTCCATCTTAATTTACTCGCTGTTCTACGATACTCTCGCATCTTCACTCAATTGGCTACGGCTGGATATCGCACACTGAGCACCTACTTGCAATCATCTAGTGAAGTCCGACACAGTTTATTCTAGAGGTACACACATAGTACTTCACAACAGCAACTTCTCGCAGATCAGCAGCTAGGAGACCGTAAACCCTCTGCCGCATTACGTCATTTACAACGTCTTGCACCGAATAATCTAGATATTGTTCGATTCCGCTTTATCGAGATGATGCCAGAAGGTGTTCGTCTGATCTTAACTTCTTTGTCTGAATTATTCACCGATAAGCTAGCTGAAGCCGCAGATAAGCTAATTGAACAAATACCTAGTTCCAGCAGTGTTTCAGCAGTACAACAAAAATCACTACGCAATCAGAGTTTGCAATCAGTTAGTGTCAATCCTTGGCAAGACAGCCAGAGGCTTTTGCTAAATCAAATGGCTGAGTTAACTGGGCAGGTTCATGCTCTAACAGTGCAAATTCAGAAGCGTCGAGATTCCTCAAGACGTCCTCGAAGCCGATCACAAAGCCGTCAGCGCTACCACTTTAATCAGGACGTCGATATTGCTGGCTCCATTTCAGATTTGGTAATTAAGCAAGAAATTGTACTCCGCCTTGCTCCTACTCTTCCTCTAACCAGGGAAACTTCGACGTCCCGTCGTAGTCGCAGCAGGCATTGGGGTAAACGCCGTCGTAGTTGCTGCGTCATAAATTGGAAACTAGTCGATTCTGGCAGTATGGTTAGTTGCTTACCATATGGAAAAATGTCAGTTCAGAAGGTGTTAACCATTCCATCTTTCCTTGCAGCCAACAAATCTACAGTAAGGGTGCATGGGTGTGCGCATTTAACGTTTCACATGGAAGGTTTTTCACAACGTTTTACCTGGAACTTCTATGTAGCTGACGTCCCACATCCTATCCGAGGGGAGGATTTCTTGTCACATTACAATCTACTCATCGACTGTCGCTCCAAGAGGTTAGTCCCACGTCATGGTTCCTTCCATGGCTTGTCCAAACCTACGTCTCCATCACCTCCCGGTGTGACAGTGTCGGCCATTACTGCAACACCACTTCGCAAGGACGCTGGTGAAAAAGAACTGAAACAGTTCCTGGACAGTTATGGGGGTTTGACTCAGGCAAGGTCCCCCACCAAGCCTGTCACCAAGCCTATTCAACATCACATTGTTACAAAGGACCCACCTTGTTTTCTCGTCCCCGTAAACTCTTCGGTAACAAACTTCAGGGACGAATGTTTGCTCATGGAACGACAGGCGATTTGCCATCGTGCCAAATTTCCTTGGACTACTTCCCTCCACGTGGTGTCCAAGCCAGATGGTAGCTTACGTCAGTGTGGTGACTACCGTTTCTCAAATGTTCCGACTGTGCCTTATAGATATCCATTGCCTCGGATAGACGAGATAACCCAGTCCTTCAGGGGATGCAAGGTATTCAGAAGGCATTCTACCAGATTAGGATGGCACCAGAAGACATCCCAAAGACAGCAATCACGACCCCGTTTGATTCTTTCCGCTTCGACTACATGCCACTTGGCCTCAGAAATGCATCACAGATCTTTCAGTGGTGTACAGACCTCATATTGAAAGATCTGCCATTTGCTAGGGGCTACATCGATGATATAACTGTGACCAGTCCAAACAAAGAACTCCACCTGAGACATCTTCAGCTCGTTCTAAATCGACTAATGAGTTACTCCATGAGAGTGAATTTGAAGAAGTGTAAGTTCTTCTTGGATCAAGCCACATACCTCCGTTTTGAAATATCAGAATTCGGTACCTGACCGGTAACATCAAGGGTCAATGCCACTACCGAGTACGAAAAGGCGATTCCGGCGATTTATGGGAACGATGTGCTTCTACCGCAGATACATTCTTAAATTTTCAGAAATCACGGGGCCGCTAAATGAGTTGACAAAGACAAATCATTCCAGTGCTCAACGCACACTTCTTTTCCACCATTCGCCTGAGGAAGTCTGGTTCTCACAACCGATGCTTCTCAGGCTGCTATTGGTGCTTCCCTGTAGCAAGTTGTGCAAGGAAAGATGGAGCCTCTTGAGTTCTACTATAAAAAGCTCACAAAGCTCTGGAATTCCTGAAATAAGCATTTGACCGAGAACTACTTGCTTTTTATCTCTCTTTCAAGCATTTCCAGTGGTTGGCTGGTCACACTTTCACAATCAGGACCGATCACAAGCCTCTTCTAAAAATATTTCAGATGAAGAATCCTTCGTCTCAGCAGTCCCGATGGCTTATCTATTTAATTTCTGAATTTGGTTGAACCATTCAACACATATCAGGTGCGGATAATGTAGTAACTGATGCATTGTCCAGGTTCATAAACGCAATTTTGTTGGAAGAAGAACTCAGTTTGGCAAAAGAACAAAGAAAAGACCCAAGTCTTAAAAGTTTCTTTGAGTCCACTTTCACTACCACTATCATATACAGACACAACTGACCCAAACTTTGCCTTGATCACTGACGCCCAGCAATCCCTACATCCCATCTTACCTTCGGCGCGAACTAATTGATCGTCTTCACAAGCTGTCACACCCAGGAGTTAAAGCAACAACTAAACTAATCTCTCAGAGCTACGTGTGGCCGTGCGTGAACAAAGACCTCACGCAATTCGCTCAACAATGTCGATCGTGCCAGTCGTCAAAGATCACACGTCACACAAAGTCGCCCATTGGGGACATTCCCACGGTTGTTCGGTTACATACTGTCCATGTGGACATAATAGGACCCTTGCCTCCATCCGGTATCTCCTCACCATGATTAGCCGCTTCACATCATGGATGGAAGTCGTTCCTATATCGTCCATGAGTGCCGATGTGGTCGCTACAGCCTCGGTGAACCATTGGGTCAGTCGTTTTTGTGTTCCCTCCATCATTATTACGGACCGGGAAAGCAGTTTGAGTCGCATGTGTGGAACTATTTGCGATCACGGTTGGGCATACAGCGCCGCAGAACAACTGCCTATCATCCACAATGTATTGGGACGATATATCGTTTCCACCAAAATCTCAAGAACTCTGCGCTGCATTTGCAACAAAAGAAGCTGGCTCGACAGTCTGAAACTGGTACTACTTGCTGGATACTTCCAGTTCTTAAATTATGCTGCCGAGCGGGTGGACGCGTTTATTGCCCTATTCCGGGCCCTTTGCGGTCTGCCTTGCGAAGACGTGTGCTGGGCGTGGAGGAGGAGGGTCCCCATATGGATAACCGATTGCCGCCAGCCAAGAAGAAGAAGAAGAAACTGGTACTACTGGGCTTGCGTTCCACCATTGACTCCCATGGCGCATCTCCGTCTCAAATGGTATACGGAGCGGACCTTACATTGGTTTGTGGTGGTTTCTTTTGTCAATCTAAACCGCATGACAATATTCCCGTATTCATTGCCGACATATTCTCCGAAGTGTCACTATTTCGCCCACCAAAGAGACAGCATCGAAATCATTTCTTTCTTCCGGACTTTTCTTTATCCAACTACGCCTGGTTAAACAAAGCAATCATTCACTCATCATTAGAACCCACGTATTCAGGTCCTTACCGGATTCTCGAACGTAACTCCAAGACGTTGACCCTATCTCCTCATAGGAAACCTGTAAGAGTGTCAATTGACAGAACTAAACCCGCTTTAATTTGGCAAGAGTCCGAAACTATGCTTTCTGGGAAAGAGACTGAAAGTGACCCTGTATATCAAGAACGTAAATGTCACAAAGGTAAAAAAGTCACCTTTAACTCACAGCCACTTATTATTAGAGTTGTGACGCGGGATGGTGGCGGGCCGTGGGATGGTGGCGGGCCCACGGGCCGGGCCGGCCCGGATTTTTCGGTGACGGCCCGGCCCGCGGCCAGGCCCGCAAGATTACAAATAGGCGGTTCGCCACCGGCCTGCGGGCCGGTGGCGGACCGCGGGCCGCGCTGGTTTCTTACACGGTAAATGGCAATTTTTCAATAAATTTCGGTGCAATTTCAAGTCTAAAATCAAAACTTCATTTACGAATTTTCAATGGCTTTGTTTTAAGATGATTCATTACACACAATGGAAGTTAGAATTGAGCTGTGTGGGTATCTGGGTATTTAAGGTTGCTATATGGTGGCTACTTATTGGATATACCTGATCCATTTTAAACTACGTCTATGAGGAGGGTGTAGAAGCTTTTTATATGTGAACACTTGTCGCAAAACAATTGGAAGGAAAACATTCAACATTCTCTTATATAATTAGGTTTGATGGTATTGGTATTGATGTAAGGGGAGCATCGTTCGCAGTTTAAGACGCAGTGCTCTTGCTTGCGATTGTAATTGCTAATTTGAAACGTAACCAACATCCAAAAGCTTGTTAGACAAACTTAATTAAATTTGTTTAGTTCATTACCTGCTACTGGTCATGTAAATTAGACCTTTATGTCAAAATCAAGCACGTGGACAAACTTAACACAGGAGACATTTAGTTTGAGGAAGTGAAAAGCTTCAAAAAAGTAGGACAGCATCTTTGAAAAAATAATGGAATCAGAATTGTACAAAGGCTAAGAGTGGAGTAGGAGAAACAGCTTGGATTTGTATATGGATAACGGAATTCTGCATAACAATGTAATATTTACCAAACACGTAATCGACTGACCAGTGGCCACTTGTTATTGCTATTTGTTGTTTGTGAAAAATGGAACACGT
>JASAND010031782.1:0-20188 GCA_030248195.1 Trissonchulus latispiculum | reverse complement strand
AAAGCTATGCATAATTTCTGACAGATCATCCCAAAAACGAGATTAATGTAAGCAGGGAAGAAAGCCCATCGAGTCTTCTACTAATTTCAATGAATCCTCTGCCTTCACTCAAGACGTGTTACCTTAGCAAATACAAACGTCACATTTATTATCACAGTTAAATATCATTTTCACACTTATTATCAGAGTTAAATATCCGTAAGGCTAAAATCAAAACATTAATCTCTTAATTAATTATTAATCATTAATCTGCCCTGGGATGTAAACTCAGTGGTAGTTCGTTCTTCTACTCAAGATCCAAAACTCTGTGGTTCGATCCTGGCCCTGGACACTGTTCTACGCAAATTTCAATCCAGATTCCAAGCTTTCACATTTGGCGACCGTGCCGTGCCATCACCGTTCTAAGGAAAGAAGTCATTTCAGAGGTAAGAAATGAACTCTCCACCGCCTGACACTCGAACAGTTCTGGCCTATGGAGGATTTTGAACCAACTGCTTCCGGTTTAACGCTCCAACCAGCGCTCTTCCAACTCAGCTACCGAGGCTGCAGTCGCATCAAAAAGACATATTTTCGAAGATAGATACTTTAATGACAGCCAGCCAGCTTTCTCCGAAAGTTGCAAAAAAAACGTAAAACTTAAACTGAAACAGAAATTTATTATGTAAGACTGGTATGGTTTATACTGACTGGTATGTAAGTATGGTTTAAGGTGGTGATTCCTTTTGGGCACATATTGTTATTTGGCGTAATCAAGATGAAATTTGACGAAACTTTCCGAAATAAGTTGTTTTAGCGTTCTAACACCCTCCGCGCAATCCCGATTCAAAAATTCGAGATTTCCGGTCAGAGTGGTTTTAACCAATTTCTCAACGTTTGGCAGCGGCTATACAGTTATGACTATATTCATTCGAAAGATCTCGTTGAGCTTCATATTTTTGCTTTTTACAGCAACATTCTAGCTTTTCTCTACCGTGAGATATAACCGATTTTCTTGTTTTGGCGTCTAAAACTTGTCATTTTTGCAGAAATCAAATAATCCATAATTTTTTGAACTATGCAAACTTGAAAATCAAACTAAGGGCGTCGACCTGAAGCTCTCATAGGGGCAAATTATCCGACGCATGATCGTCTTCCAATTGCTATCCTATAGGCTGCTATCATAAAAAATGTAGTTTTTGCAAAACACGACCAATTTTTTCCAAAGATTGTGGAGCATTCACCATGCAATCTGGAGGGCTGCTACTGAACATATGTGTTCTGCACAAATATACCCAGGGACGATTTTTTAGTTGCCCCGATTGCTGCTTTCTAGCTAAAGTAAACGCTTGACAAACTCGGAAAAAGTAGGCAAAATACAGATTACGCACACATTTCAGCTTATTTCTATATAACGAAGAGCGATTTCACAATAATTAAAAAATTGACCCCAGCTATTTGATGGAGGTATCGAGTGATATAACCGATGTCTCGCGAAAAAATGCACTTTAGTCAGTCTGCAACAATTCTGGAAAATTATACTTCTTCTAAAATGTGTTAAAAATATTTTGGAAAAGCTACATTAGTTTCGTGGCATGCATTAAAAAGAGAAAATGTCAAGCTACATTTTGATATAAAAATGGCTTCTTAACTCCAAGTAATGAATGAGTAATAATAGTGCAAACTTTATGTGACCAAAGGGAATCACCACCTTAAGGTGCTGGTTCGGGTTCGTGTATTTTTGGGCTTTTATTTAGGCAATTTATTCAAATTTGCTACAATTACATTATTTACCCTATAAAACATGTTAGAAAAGTCGCGGCTAGAAAATGTGAGTTTTGGAGAAATTAGCTTTATAACTTGCACTGTGACCACCCTACATGGATGAACTTATAGTCATTTGAATCCTCTCACCAAGACCTACAACTTTGCTGTTGAGAGTTTTCTTCGATTCCTTAAGGTTTAAGAGATAACAGCGAAAATTGATTTTCGAGGTACAAAACCGGCCATTTTTCGAAAAAATCAAATATTGCAATATTTCGACAGCTTCAGCAGCGCTGGTCCGTCGGTCAAGTATTGTCCATATTTGTGGTCCTAAAGGACATCTTATGCCCAAAGGAGAGCTCTCTACGGTATCTCTGCCGGCGCACAGCAGCGAAAATGTGAAATTTTGAAAATCGCAACTAGATTGTTTTGAACACGGATTTCTCTCAACTCATGCAATCAATTTAAAAAAACGGCTTGACACACGTATTTTTGAGACAATTGCCGAGGGTTATTTTTCATGGTTTTGCATTTTGACTTTCAGTTCGAGAGAAATAAGCGTCCACACTTGAAAATTTTGACGAAAATCGGACAAAATTTACGTTTTTCTCAAAATCTTGAGCTTCTTTACTCGATAAACAATTTCAGAAAAAAATAGCCCTCGGGAAGACGTTTCTTTTGAAGCCTGAACTGGTCGCTTTTCGTGAGTTTTCCCACACTTCGAGAAATCCATGTTCAAAAATTGTTTTCATTTTATTGCAAGTCGTTGTTAAAATATTACGTTGTTCAAGCCGAAGAGTTGAAATGAGACAGTTATACTGTACCTAGTTGTAACAAGCACATTCTAAGCTTTAAAATGATATAAAAATTATTGTTGAACTCCAAAAATTGAGCAAATTACAGTCTTTCAAAATTTGCTGCAAATACCCGAACCAGCACCCTAAGAGCGCTCAAGAAAGGCGCATCAATATTAGCTTCCACAAGCATCAGTGAAATTTGATCTCCCTCTCGGTGTACACCTGGGAGGCTGCCAAGGCCAGGTTTAAAAGTTTGGAAGTGAGCCGGCTGCCATTACCATCTCTCATTTTAAAAAACGCCTTCGGAAAACTCTTTTTAAAACATACAGAGGAATTGTTACACAGTAACACCTAATTTTAAGCTGATTCCGTCAAATTTGGGCACTTGCCATTGCATTTTAGTAGCTCTCTCAATACCTATTTCAAAACCACTCTACCAGTTTCAACAAAACAGCTGAGACTAGAGAAGCCCCCTTGAAGCATAACTCCACGTTGGCATGACAACTCGTTCTTTCAGCCTTCCATGTGACTGAGTCTGCTCACAAGTGTACCACAGAGTTACTAATAATGTAAATGGCCCTGTTAGGGGCTAAAGCTTCAAACAGCTGAGCTGGATCAGATAATTCTTTTGTTAAAGTTAAAGTTAAGGTGGTGATTCCCTTTGGTCACATAAAGTTTGCTTGCACCATTATTACTCTCATTAATTACTTGGAGTTAAGAAGCCATTTTTATATCAAAATGTAGCTTGGCATTTTCTCCTTTTAATGCATGCCACGAAACTAACGTTGCTTTTCTATAATATTTTAACACATTTTAGAAGAAGTATAATTTTCCAGAATTTTTGCAGACTCAAGTAAATTTTTTCGCGAGACATCGGTTATATCATTCCATACCTCCATCAAATAGCTGGGGACGATTTTTTTATTTATTGTGAAATCGCTCTTCGTTATAGAGAAATAAGCTGAAATGTGTGCGTAACCTGTATTTTGCCTACTTTTTCCAAATTTGTCAAGCGATTACTATAGCTAGAAAGCAGCAATCGGGGCAACTAAAAATCATCCTCGGGTATATTTGTGCAGAACACATTTGTTCAGTAGCAGCCCTCCAGCTTGAATGGTGAATGCTCCACAATCTTTGAAAAAAAATTGGTCGTGTTTTTGCAGAAACTACATTTTTATGATAGCAGCCTACAGGATAGCAGTTGGAAGACGATCATGCGTCGGATAATTTGTCCCTGTGAGACCTTCAGATTGACGCTCTTGGTTTGATTTTACGGCTTGCGTAGTTCAAGAAATGTTGGATTATTTGATTTCTGCAAAAATGACAAGTTTTCGACGCCAAAATAAGAAAATCGGCTATATCCCACAGTAGAGAAAAACTAGAAGCTTGCTTTAAAAAGCAAAAATGTGAAGCTCAATGAGATCTTTCGAATGAATATATTCACAACTGTATAGCAGCTACCATATGTTCAGAAATTGGGAAAAACCACTCTTTCGGAAATCACGCATTTTTGAATCGGGATTGCGCGGAGGGTGTTAAAACGCTAAAAGAACTTATTTTGGAAAGTTTCATCAAATTTCATCTTGATTTACGCCGCCAAATAACAATATGTGCCCAAAAGGAATCACCACCTTAAGTTAATGTGTTCCTAAGCTGGGAGTGCTGTCCAGCACTGCTAACGTTCTTCTAAGTTAGGAGCAGCGCCAGCTACACAAACTTAGGAGAAATCTTTCGAAAGGGGTATAGGATATGTCCTAACTCCCTCCTAGACTGCCCCAGATAACCTCCTGAGTGATTCCAATAAGAGTATGATATCAATCATACTCTATGTATTATAAGCATTATAAGCACGACACATCTACTGCACCTGAACGGCTGATCCCCTCACAGACACAGAACTCGCACACGTCTTGCTTGTGTTTTCGAGCTTTAACACACAAGCATAGAGCGACTGAGCGTAGCCGCGTTTCGACTGGGTACCAATTTGCGGTGGACGGTCACTGGGGTCCAATTTGCGGGGGGTCAGCCTTTAGCGTGCAGAGGATGTGTCACGCTTATAATACATAGAGTAACTGCTTTAACATACTTATGTAGTATGTACTCTTGACGATACTTAGGAGAATCTTTTGCAACGCGGCTCTGATTTGGAAATCATGTAACCGGATACTGAGGTGGAAGACCTTAATGTGACAGTTGTCAAGCGAACGGACGAAATCAAGGTCAGAAAACACCGAGAGCCCAAAAATCAGAACTTTATGACTGTCTTGATAACTTGTCAAATGTACCGCTTAATGTTTACCAATACCGGATTTTTGGTTTAACCTATTCACAGGATCGAAGCGTGGATGGTCACTCATTAGTTTATTGTTCTATTTCTTTTCTCTATTATGTGATTCCTAAGATATACTAAATGATTCTCGCTTCTTTCCGATTTACTTGGCACAGGATATTTGTGCTCAAATATATACCTAAGGTAGGGACCAGATATCTTCGCTTCGCAAAGCCCCAAGCCCTTCGCAGTTGTCTCGTTTGCTTGGCTATCCTACACAGTTTTGTAACCACCAGCATAACTAATTATAAATCTTCGTATTTTATAATTAGATATGTTATTATTGGTTATGTTATTGGCCCTACAGCTGCTATCTGGCACTATGATAAGGTTAACGTGTACTAATCTGTAGGAAAACATCACACCTTGAAATTGAAGTTTCTCAAAATTCGCAGTAATATAGGCATACGAAAGCAGGTACAGGCACTGAGGCTGCCCCTTGGAACATATATACCTGTAGAGCTTCTACCAGGGTTGGTAGACTAAGAAGAACCGAGGAGATAGCCCAAACGGGAGGCTGCAAACATTCTTGTACTCACGAAGCTAGTACGTAGGAGAGAGAAGAAAAGAGGGAGGTTCAGCTTTTCATTCCGGTCTGAAAATAGAAACAAAGAATTGGCTCGGCTGGTGTTCAAGCCACAAGCCTTCTTCTCCGGAGTCAAAGCCAAAGTCAGACATGATAACCACTACACCACTGATGGACCAACACCTAAACTCCCATATCAGGTTTATCAGCCTTTGCTATACCCGCTTCCCTGACACATACTTACACTGGTCCTATAGGAGTGCATTTATAATTATTACGTCATAATTATTATAATTATGACTTTTGCAAAATAGAATGTGTCTGTAGAACGCGTCTGCAGAATGCGACTGAATTAGGTAATGAACAGTTACAATCGTACACTGGATAAAATCGCATGAAAAAATTAAGAACATTTCTTTCAGATACAGATTCTTGGGGCTTTTGTTTTATCTTGGCATATAGGCCACTTTGGTCAATTGTGCCTTTTAGAATCAAAAACTCGAATTTCGTGAAACTGGAAAATTTGAAAGTTTTTAACTCCGCGTAGTGGAACCTTAACCACACTGAATTTCGGCTACATAGTTGAAGTTTTGCAACTTTCATGGTTGAGGGAGCATCTTCTACGCAAGAACCTGCTTTCGAAACTTCTTAAATTTTTAAAAATTCAAGCAGACAAAATTTTTTTTCATAAGTCAGAATATTTACGATTATGCACGTATCTGTTCTTAAGGCTCATAAGACCTCTCTGTGTGTGCCAATTGAGACCATCGCAGCTTGCACCATATTTTGTCGACAAAACATACCCATTCCCGTTTGGTGAGGGGGGTCGTCAACAGCTAATCAAATTGCAGAAACCTCACCCCTTTTGGTGGGAGGTGTAGCAAAAGATTAGCTTTAGTAATAGTAGTAGTAGCTGATTTCCAAAAAAGGTTCCCCTTTGGAAGGGGAAACATAATAAGGGTGCCCGTTTGGTGGGGCGGTAGCAGTTAAATTCAGCTAAATGTTGCCTCTTTCGGCGATCCCCCCCCCAAACGGATCCTAGATCTACACAAACAACAAGATTTCTCGCATGTACTTTACTTTTACACAAAAACGATTGGCAAAAAGCCAAGAATACTAAAAAACAATAAAATAAGGTACAAAGACAAGGTGCCAAAAAGTTGGCACCCAGCCCCTCAAAAACAGGATTTACAATAAAACAAAAGGAATGTACAAAAATTGTCATTGTTTCTAGTTTACGCTGCAGCAGCTTCAGCTTCCACGTGCACTCTTGCGGGTTCGAGTTTAGTCTGTGGGGGTGGGGAGGATTTCTCGACGGTGAAAATCTGAGGTTCTTTCATGGCCCAAGGCTGTCGTTCAGCTGAACCGAAGATCATGAACACAAAAGTTCCCACAAAGGCAATGATCGCAGTCACATAGAGGGCGTTGTGCCATTCCCCGGGTGTCCCGTGGGGGGTCAGGGCACCGGTGATGTAGGGACCTAGGATACCGGCCCCGTAGGAAGCCGCCGCCCCGATTGAGGAGATGGTCCCTGTGTATTCGGGGGCGATCACACAGGAGGATCGGATGTAGCCAGCGGCCATCAGTCCCAGGAACAGGTAGCCTGTGCACAGCACGGCTACAGCACCGTTCGCATTGGTGCAGTCAAACAGAGCCAGCAGCAGCACAGCAACGCCGGGCACGAAGCCGGACAGAGCACAGAACAGTTTCACAGCACGGGTGGCCGACGTCCACCGAATGGCCAGGTTGTACCACCACCCGGAGCTGACCCGACCGATCAGTTGCATCAGAAAGGGTAGGGAGCTGAGGACCCCGTTGGCTGCCATCGGAACCAGCAGAACCTCCTTAAGGTAGGTTGGGAAAAAGTCGGCGAAAAAGTAGGCCACATACCAGGATGAGATGTTGGCAGCAACGATGGAAATCACGGCGGGTGAGGTGAAAACGGCCCGGTAGGGTACCCGGACCGGCCGGCCGCGGGCCTGGTTCCCCGCCCGCCGTTTGATATAGTCTTTCTCGGCCTCCGAAACGAACCAGGCCTGGTCCGGATCGTCGCGGAAAAACACCAACCAAGCAACGGAGACCAGTAGGGCAACCGCAGCACCGTAGTAGTAGATGTAGGACCAGCCGATCGTGCTGCACATAGCACCACTAATGGCCATGGTAGCCAGAGATCCCAACTGGAACCCGGAGGAAATCAGACCCAGCAGGGTGCTGAGTTCGTTTTCCGGGAACCATTTACTGGCCACTACCAGGCAGGTGGGCCAGCTGACTTCCAAGGAAAGACCCTGTAGAATTCGAAGGCCCAGGACCGCATAGGGACTGAAATAGGCTGCCTGAGGAATTAGGGCCGTGGTTACCCCGGTCATGAGGGATGAGACCAAAAAGATCCATTTCACGCCGATCCGATCCAACAACCATCCAATTGGGAGGGTGAAGAGGGCAGCGCCCCAGGCCTCAGCTGCCAGGAGATTGGACTGGACGTTCCGATCCCACTGGAAGGTCCCACCGTAGTCCTCTTCGGAGGTTGTCAGTTTCTTCCTGAAATGAAAAATTAATTAATTACAATAAGGACAGTGTTAGTAAAGCTTAGTTTAGTAATTGTGAAATTGTTAGTAAAGTTTGAATAGAATTAATTTATTACGTAATCACGGAATTTCTTGATAAAGTTAATGCCGAAGTGTTGCGCATCTTACTTCCGAGGTTGCACTAAACTTAGCTTGGCGCTGACTTAACGTAGTGTTAGCTATTTTGTAGCTCAGTTTCAACGTTTAAAAATAAGGTGAAGGTTAACTTCTGTAACTTAATTTTGATAGAAGGCCGAACTCATTCAGAGCTCTGTAACTCTAAATACCCTTAGATTTAACTAACACAATCAAAAGTTTTAAGTTTAACCTAAATTCATAATTTTAATCCAATTAATCCGAGCCAATAACAAGCTTATTAATCAGGCTTAAATCATACCTGCATTTAGGATGCCGGGATTCGTTATCCTGGTCCAGACCTTCGTCAAGGTAGGTGGCATTGACCATGCAGGCCATGGAGAAGTTAAGTGAGACCCAGGCCGTGTTGGCCATAAAACAGCCGGCGCACACCAGACAGAGCATCCCAAATCGCCCGGAGGGAAAGAGCCGATACGGCTTCAGATTCAGATCTGAAATGTCGTAGTTCCTCTTCTTCCAAGTCATTCTCTGAAACAAACAACAAAAATAAATATAATTTGAACAAAATATGAAAACATGGATAGAAATACTGAGATGTAGGGAAGGCTTAAATCATGCAGACTGTTTCTGGCTAGATTTTTAAAAATTGTCAAACCTTATTTTAGTTTTCACTTCATTGCAGGACCACAAAATTAAGAAAGACTTTACCATTCTCATGTTAGATGAGACCTAAAATACTCAAGTTAATTCCGGACAACTTTTTATCCCTGCCAGGGTTTAGTGTATCGCTCAACATCAAATGGCATTAGAGCTAGGAGCATCTAAGCTGTACAGTAGACACAGTGTCTTGCTTTTTGCTACCTTCCAGCATTACTTGGTACACATTTACCGACCAATTAAGAATCGATACCTGGGTTGTAAAATGATTTGCAACCCAGCCGCTGCACAACATACCTTTGCCAAAACAGTTTGCCAAACTGGCAAAACCGAAGCACCAAAGCACCAACCAGCCACTCAAAACCCGAAAAATACCTTAAACTGCCTGACTACTGCTGCCAGTTTTTTACCTTTTAAAGGGGTGCGGTTACCCATAATTCTGCCCTGTTCCAGCTAAATCTGGTATTTTTCGGGTAAAAAACTGCTTTTGCCCAGCAAATTAGGAAGTAATAAATGCCTGTGTAAACAGTTTTGACGACAGAAATTTGTCAAATTATAGGCGCCTGAAAACCAGGTGCTGATTACAAAAGTTTGCCAAAAACCCAGGCTTTATGATCGTTTTAGGTAAACATCCAATACCAGCAGAATCTAGTTTCGGCTTTTGTAGCTGACGAAACAACTTTATTGACTAATAGTAGGTACTACTTCCTGCGTTATTGTACCAAGGTTTATATCTGCAGTAGTAGTTTTACCTGCTGTATTTTTGAACTGGAAGTTTTAAGAAAATTTGATCAAACCTGCATAGTGTGCTGTGGAAAATTAAAAGATGATGGTCAACCAGCATTAAATATGAGGACAAAGTTTAAGTTTTTATTTTAAGGGTTTAAATCAAATATGTTAAGGACAAATTAAAAATGTCTCTTATAGGTCAGCCGCCTGAAAAGTAAGGGACATTGTAAAGGAAGCAGGCATAGGAAGATTGATAAGCCTGATATGGGCGTTCAGCTGATGGCCCTGTGGTGTAGTTGGTTAGCACGTCTGTTCCGGGGTCAGAAAGGTTGTGGTTCGATCCCGGCTGGGCCCAAATCTTTACTTTCAATAGTTAGTGAAAAGCTGAACCTCCCACTACGCTTCTCACTCCTAGGTTCTGGCTTCGTGGGTACAAGGGTGTCTGACGCCTCCCCTCCCGTCTAGGAATTTGTACGTAATTAGAAATTAAAAAAGTTTTTCCTAAGAATTATCTTTACTGTTGTATGTATGATCTACCCGTTTGTCTATGAAGAAATTTTATTTTCTCATTAAATGAGAAAGTTCTTGGCTGTTAGCCAATATCCAAAATACGTATAGGCATGACCTTTTACGGCAATTATGGAGCTTCCCAGGCGAAGGAAAAACTTTTATAATGGTGGATACTGGTGCCTGACGATTTCGTAACGTTTTTTAGTAAAAAATTTTGGAATATTTTTCTGATAAATGTTAGTTACGTACGTGCGTAGTGTCGGTATTGGTCAATTTCATATATGTATACGTATTATGAATATATACATAACGTAGTTACGTTTATATATTTTAAGTATATATTATATTTTTAATACTTCCTGTTGTTGTTGTAATCTACTTCGAAACCGCGTATCACCAAAATGTAGGCTCTTTTTCTTTTGCGAATTCTTTACTTTCAATGATGAGTAAAAAGCTGAACCTCCCTCTTCCCTTCTCTCTTCTAGGTCCTGGTTTCGTGGGTACGAGGGTGCCTAACGCCTCCCGTTCGGGCTTGTCCTTGGTTTCTTCCTGATCCACCAGTCCTGGTAGAAGCGCACGCACATGTGGCTGCTTTGCCTCATTTTGATCCTCATATACGTTTTTAAAACTATTCCATTATTCAAATTATGCAGTGCCGATGAACTCAAAAAAAAATTTCGACACACCCTGTTTGGGGTAATGGTATCGGTTTCTGCTTATTTCTTAATAGACCTTTCCTCAGTTTTTATACCGCCGGAGGCGGTATACTTGTAATGGGTTGACCCATCTGAATTCCTATGTTTTGCATGTAAATTGCTTGGCGCGGAGGATTTCTTTCCTATCTTCAACACATGTCCCTAGTACGCAGGTTTTTTGCCCAACAGTTTTTCTATGATTTTGCAATTTTTCCAGCATTGTTACAGTCCATTTTCTTCAATTTCTTTGCTGTGTAAATTGTTTTGCAAACAATCACTGTCTGCCTTTTTCGTAGTCCCAAAAACCGGGCGTTATTTGCCTGTCACTTGATTGGCAGAGTTTTAACAGATCAATAAATAGCTAAAACTGCCATTAAAATTTTCGTGTGAAAACATTGATTTTGCGCTTGCACTGTATTTGTTGCTTTAGTGTATACTTGCTTTAGAATTTACATAGAATAAATTTTTAAAATAAACATAGATATAATTTAATCATAATTTTCTTTCTAGCGGTTTAGTCGATAAATTCGTTAAAGTCAGAGTCGTGCAGTGGTTAGAGTGTCCGCTTTGCGTTGGTCCGGACACAGATCGAATCCTTCTTCCGGCAGAATTTTACTTTCATAATTGAATACTTTTCCATAAAATACTGTCCTTCTTTTGTCTCAGAAACAACAAATGTTGGGGAGTTTAAACTAGTCAAATGCTACCGTCACAATACAGTAGAATGTTCACAAAACAGTTATGTATTATGCAAAACAAACAAAACATTGAACACAGAAATTGCAAACACTACGGCGGTATTTATTCCCCTTTTAAGGGGGAACTTGTTCAATTTGTGACATTCTGGAAAAAGATATACCTAACTATCTCATTTTGACACGTACCTGATGATTGATCGTTTTAGACTTTGCGTAATCAGGAATTTTGTAAAACCAGTTTTGCTGTATCAAAAGTCTCTCCAATTTATTAGTCAGCTCACAAGTTGAAGTCCACGTGAGTCGAAATCGTAAAAACCGCAGTTTCGGCAGAGTAAAGTCATTTCCAAATTCCCAAACGCTTACAAACTTTAGCTACTATGCTACACCAGGCATACCTGCCTAGCTGGTTGATAACATTTCTGTTCCAACTAAGTATACTTTATAGTAGTGCTGGGACCGGTTCCGATTTTTTAAAAACCGGTTCCGGTTCCGGTTATTGACTACCGGTTCCGGTTCCGGTTCCGGTTCTAGCTACCGGTTCCGGTTCCAATTGGTATTTTTGATAAAAAAGCTAAAATCACACGATTTTTTATTTTTTTGACAATTGCTATGAAAACTTAATATATTTAACTGTACAAAGCTATGAACGTGTTTTTAAACAGTGTTTTTGCTTACTTTTTACTATTTATATACAAATATTTACTGTGAAAAAGATATGGTTTGTTTCATTTTTACCAATATGTTGTGGAAATTTTAGCTACCAGAGCTTACCAAAATACTAAGTATTCTCAATCTAGATAAACATTTAGCTACTGCCCTTCAGAAAGCGAACGTCGCACATAACTTTCCTCAACCAATTTCAAGCAGTCCAATAAAATTTGCTTATTGATTCAACAGTTACAGTTACAACATTACAAAGCTTAATCATTGAAAATCTCAAATGAAAAGCAGCTAATCTCATCTCGGGGTCGAAGATTTTTTTGAGATCGAAAACTATAGCAGAAAACATTGGGGAAAATCGTTGAACGAGAATTAAAACTTTTCGAGCACTTATGCAGCACACAGGTACAACTAATTTCATACCTTTAAAACCAAAAATTGTATGTTGCAATAAATAAAGTCAAGCTGCTAAGTTTTTATTTTACAAAGAATTTGTTTTACTTCTTGTAGCTGAAATAAACAAATTTGTAACAAAATAGCGCTATTCCCTATCAAATCCTAAACCTATATATAAGCAAAAAGTCCTAAAATATGACTATGAAATATGAAAATCTTTAATAGACCATCAAAGGCATTCTTTTTCGGTAGCGCTAGCCAATTGCTATTAATTAAATAAGAACGGTACCTCAGGGATACTGTTGCTCAGCTTAACCCTTAATCTGGAGTTGCGCCTTCAGTATACAGGTTTGCTTCAGTTGAAGTTTGCACACAAAAATTGCAGAGGCAACAGCTAAAGCTGGAAGAGTTGCCGTAAAGCATCAGGTTGGCCAAGCATCAAATCCTTAATGCTTACCTTTGTCATCCTTAAAGAAGAGTTAACACTGAATACACCTTAGTTTTTCTTTTTCTATAACCTTTTCAGAAAACTTAAAACATTGACTGAAAACTGTTATTAAAGACATCGTAAAATTGATATCAAATCTTCTGCCATTTACACAACATCTTTCAAAAACAAAATTTCATATCTAAATAGAAGTACCAGAATAAAGTTAAATTCCAAATGCTAAATTCAAATTCATAAGAAAATTTTAAAATTTTACAAAATAAACCTTGATCAAAGTTTCAAACAGCCAAAATTAACACTAGAACCGGCCGGTTCCAAAAGCCACCGGTTCCGGTTCCGGTTCTAAAAATCCTACCGGTTCCGGTTCCGGTTCTACCGGTTCTTTTGGAACCGGTCCCAGCACTATATACTTTATAACTGTTCACTGATTTATACGCACGCCGTGTGGGAAGCTCCGAGTATGGGGCACGAGTGCCACGCACGAGGGCTTCCCATACGACGTACGCAGTAGAAATTTGTGAACAACGCTAAGGTGTGTTGTAAAGTACTTATACAACGATTCAACCTCTCCTTAATTGATGAAACCTTACTCATTTATGTTGCAGCTGACAGCTAAGACAAATTTCAACATGAAGTGGCAGCAACATTATTGCTTGCAATGGCTGGGAGGCCTACTTTTTGGCAGCTCTTAATGGCAGCTCTTAATCGAGCAAATGTGCCCAATTTTTTCAAAGAATTGCGTCAGGCTGAAATTCAACTTGAATTGAATTTTACGCCCGATTCGGTAAACTTTGGAGGAAACACTTATAGTTTGGAAGAGGCAAAATTAAAGCCAATTTATGAAAGTTTAGTATGTAGAAAATTTAGTAAAAAGCGAGAGGCGATTCAGGAAAAGTGGTTAGAAAAGTTTCCTGCAATTAATCCTAGGGATTGGGAATACATTTGGTCTTTTATGAAAACAAAATTTGTTCAGAGCGTAGCATTAGACATACACTTAAAGCTTATTCATAATGTTTTGATGACAAATAAACGGAAAAGTCAGATAGATAAGAGGAATAGTAAATATTGTGATTATTGCGTTCAGCATGGACTGGAATATGCAGAAGATGTAATTCATGTTTTTGTTTCATGCCCTAGAATTTTGGGTTTTTGGCAGAAAGTCTGCAGATTACTCAAATTCATCGCCACCCCTCCGGTAGATTTTGTGGGGGGTCGAAGTCAGTTAGCCTACAGAGACTTGATTATGCAGGAGAAAGTATTTGGTTTTGTAGAGAGGAAGAATAAGAAATTAAATTTGAATGCAAATTTGGCCATTCAGGAGGCGCAATTAGCAATTTGGTTCACTAGAGACATTTTTAAGAAAACCAAAAATTTAAAAGATCCGTGGGATATTTTTAAAAAGTCATTGGGACGAATCGGGGTAAATGCCAGTGCTTTGGTGGATGAAACAAATATTTTGAGATATTTGACGGGAGAATTTGGACTCTATAATTTTGATGATAGAATTTTGGTTTTAAAAAGTGAAGATTAATTATGTATGTTATGGCTTTACTGGATTTGTCTGTATAATAGCAACTTATTGTGGTATTTTAATTCTATGCCTGATTATTTCAGGAATTTTGACGATTTTGGAGAGAAAGATTCAACTTTCCCAGAAATACCTATTGCGCAAACTTTAGTCTCAACTCGATGGAAGGGGGAGAGGGGTTCGGGGCCCCCCACCATCCCCCCGCCCTTTAGACATTAGCTTTCGCTAAACACAGCTCAAAACTCTACTCAACCATACTCACAAGTCACAACTGACCAATTCGCAATCTAGCACACCTACTTTTAATAACTGTACCACAAAGTGAAAAATTGCGCAATCGGCGCTGTTCTCAGATCAAATGCAGTGGCCTGGCCCTCACTGCAGCATATTTCGGGCCTGATTCCATATCATTGGCAGTTTAGGCGGTCCTCGCACGTCACCCACCGCCAGAGGTGACAAGGCGAAATTGGCACAAACTACCCAGGCTAAATCAATTTGGCAGTCCAGAAACGAACGGCAAAAACAGTGCAGAAATGGCTGCTGATTGAAAAACAGAAATTTCAGCCAGCAGCCAACTCGAATGAATTCAATTTGAAACTTTTGCACTAAGACACGCCTTTTGCCTTCTTTCTGATGAGCTCTGTTGAGCAATGCACTAAGTACAGATATGTGCAAGTCTTAGCAGCAAGAGAAGCAATCGATGAAAGCCAACATGCAAAAGTGCTACAGAAATTACTAAAGCCAGACTTTGCAAATAAAATATTAAGCCTCCTTGGCGCAGTCGTCCGTCGCGCACGCTGATAACTTGAAGATTGTGGGTTCGAGCCCTGCTGGAGGAAAATTTTTCTCCTAAACTTTTCCAAACACAACAAATTATCACGGAAAGCTAGTAAAAATATCTAACAAAATCACGTCTGAATTGAGTTTCTAAAACAAATTTTTTTCCTTTTCGAATTTAGTTAATTAAGCTGAAAAAGGAGTGTATATAATCGTCAAAATTTCGTTTTATTTGAAGCTTAGTCGATAATTGCTACGTTTTCTTCTGGAGATATATACATTGTGTTTGTATATATTAATCGGAACTTTGGTATTTCTTTTTGTATTGCTGTAATTTTGTCTAGCTGGTATATTTATTTTCAGGAAGAAATTGGAAAGAAGTTCTATTCCGGAAAAGACTTTTCTTAATATATAATGTAAAATATGTTTGTAATGATTAACTACTAATTTCAGGCAATGCAAGATTAAGCAGATAAGCCAATTTTATAAATTCTTTTCATAAACTTTGAACATTTTTATGAACATGCTGTAATGCTGGAAATATATAAGTGTCATTGAACTGCGGCTTCTGTCATGATCTAATCCAAATGTGTAACTGGAAGTTTGGTGTTTTGCTTTTTTGTCTTTGTTACGGTACCGTTAATTGTTATGAATTGTCCGTCGAAATTTTTGTATGTGCTGCCTGTTATACATGCCTTCAAAAGTAAACAAAGAACTGGGAGGCCTACTTTTTGGTGTGCAGCAGAGCTGTCTAGGTTGGAGCTCTGCTGTACACACTGCTGTAGCATGCAGGCAACTGTATGCTACGGCAATTTAGATTAGGGACCGGCTTCCCAGCGTGCACTGTGCATTATCTGATTTATATGCACAGTCTTTACATAGGAAAAGTGCAAGAGTTGTATAAGGGCTATTGTACATTTTACGGGGACAGAAACCCCTGCAGTGCGTTAATTGCCCTTTTTACACTTAAGTCAAAACTCAGAGACAATAGAGAGCTGAGAAGGTTAGGTCAAAGGCAATGACCTCTACTACTGTCCCCATAAAATGAATAGAAAAGTGAAATCTGTCCCCGCGCACTAAATAGACTTCATGGAAATGACATTTTAATAATTACACTGAGAAACGGACGACATGCTTAATTTACAAAATTCCTGTTTTTCAAGGAACATGCACTAAAACTGTCTATATAAGTAAAATCAAAACTTTACATTATAAAATTTTCATACAACTGAAAAAGTGACTGTTTATCTGCATTGTGCATTATAAACCTTATAAATTAGTTAAGATTAAATAATTATTAAATAATAATGCCATTTTAAAATTATTTTTTCTATTACATCAAACTAAGAGTAAACTAAAATATATATAAGACTGTATAAATCATTTTAAATATACAAATTTGTTAATAAATTGAAATTTAAGTATTTAAAACTATTAACGCAACGAAAGTTTTGAATTTTCCTAAACTTAGTATGTGGGGACAGATTTTAGTTGCCTATTCATTTTACGGGGACAGTAGTTCAGGTCGTTGCCTTTGACCTAACCTTCTCAGTTCTCTATTGTCTCTGAGTTTTGACTTAAGTGGAAGACGGGCAATTAACGGACTGCAGGGGTTTCTGTCCCCGTAAAATGTACACCAGCCCAACTAAGATATTTTAAGCAGTTGTCTAATTCTACATTATTTATTACTATTATCATTATTATTATTATCATTATTATTATTATTATTATTGTTATTATTATTATTATTATTTTATTATTTTATTATTATTATTTGTCCAAACGGTATATTTAATGAGTTTTTAAAACGAAAGTTGTAAGTCTTATGGTTGTTGAGTGTTTTCGCCTAAAAGTGGAAGTTTCCATGTGTTAAACACAGAAAATGCGAAACGTTGTCATCTTTCAAGTGTACCAGAGAAATCTCACGAATGGCAAAACCTATCAGTCCAAACTTTATGTTCTATTATTTGCATGTTTCCGGACTGTGATCTGCAGGAAGTAGAATTTTAATTAGGTATTTTAAAAATATTACTTTATTTTTGAAGTTTTAAAATTTGCTGTCTGTTTGAATTGGTACCAAATTTTAATACTTCAAAACTTCATTTAAAATTTCTAAAGAGTTATCCTACAGATCACAATTCGAAAACGTGCAAATAATATGACTTAAAGTTTGGACGGATCAGTTTTGCCATTCGTGAGGTTTCTCTTGCGTACGTGAAAAGTGGTTTTTTTCGCATTTCCTGTGTTTAACATATGAAGACCTCCAGTTTGAGGTGAAATCACTCAACAACCATAAGACTTACGACTTTCATTTTAAAAACTCATTAAATATACCGTTTGGACTAAATAATAATAATTATATTAATAAACTACCTTAACTTTTACGATAATAATAACAATAAAATTTTTCATCGTCAACTAGCAGAGTATATTGAAATTTACAATTTACTTTCTTGAACCTTTTTAATTGAACTATCCATGCAGTCAGGGGAGAAGCTCAAAGGTGCGCGTTATTTTGCGGAGGATTTTGATGGTGTGATTTTGAAAGAAAAAACATAGCTTAACCTTACTTTGATCCGTGACTTCTGTACAGTTCTAATTTGAGAATGCCTAAAAGGTGAGTATCATGATTGGATCTCAAATTATCCACGTTTTGTAATGAAAGTCTCTGTCGCTGCAGGAAGCCACGTCATGATCATCAACCGTTTCTCAGTCAGCTGACAAAATTATCGAAAGGTACGAGCTATTTACCAAAGGAGAGATTTCAAGCAGGTAATTTTTGGAGAATGAAAACTAATACACTTAAAGAAATAGAAACTTTTATTAAGAAGTGCGGTGCAGTGAACTTTTTATACTAAAGCTACGCCGAAACTACAAAAACGCAGCAGGGGCCTGTTGCATAAAATTCAATAGTATTAACTATTGAACTATTGAACTATTAGATTTTTGATTCAACAGTACTGAAATTCCTGTTGCATAAAACACTATTGAACTTGAGCACTATTGAATTTCAATAGTTCAATAGTCTAATAGTTGTAGCCGTTAACATTCCCGCGTTACATGTATATGATACACACAAAACCATATAGGCATACATAAGCAACATAACAACAGCGGTATAACTTCGGCACTTTTGCACAGTGAACAAGCTGTGTTCGTTACAATTTGAGCGTTCCCACAATGAAGCTTACTGAAAGCCGAAAAATCGCTTTGGCTTACTTAATTGGTTGTTGTTAATTGATTAATGTCAATTAGTTGAGATATATAGTTTTGCTGAAAACCATATTTTAATTTGTCAATTCCCTTACTGCCGAAGACGAAGCCAATTCTTAAAATTCGGTTATCGATTACTTCCCTATTGTTCATAGTTTTGATCCTATATAACCTAAAGTCAAAACATGTTGGGCACTGTCACTTAACTAACCCTTAAAGGGGGTGTCTCATATCTCCTCGATTTTGAGTTGAGAGTGCCATAGGGTTTTTCGGCATCCCGGATTTACTAAAATCGGTGTCGATTGCGTTAAAAGTGGCTAAATATGAAAACATTTACGATTTAGTACAAAAATGTGAGTGAAATGGGTCATTCCAAATCAGTGCAACAATTACACGAGAAACCGATACTGCCAGCGTGATCTACGACCAAACCTTAGTATATCATAAAAGTGTCTCCATCACAAATAATCACAGCTGCGAATAAAGTTAGCATGTGTCAGAAATACAAATATAAAATAAATTGACTGGCTTACAGCTTAGCTATCTTGCCGTAAGGGGTAGAGGTGGTGGTCATAGTTTCCTTTTGGAGGGGGGGGGGCGGGGAGGGTTGAGGGGTGGGGAGGATATTTCCCCCCAAAATTTTCAGAACTTTTCCCCGCAGATATTCTGACATACCCGCCCCAACTTTCGGCTACCACCCCCGAACTCCGCCCTCCCCCAAAAGTTAGCTAAATTTCGTCAAAGAATGGTCATTTTTAGAAAAACTTCTAAAATTTGAAAATGACGATAGCAAGAAATTTTGCGTTTTTTTGGCCATTTCTTGTATTTCCCGATGGAAGCGCGAACTTGGGGGGAGCATCCCCACATTTCGGGGTCGAGTCGACCACCAAATTTCTAAAATTTACACCCCCACCCAAGCATTTTTCAACCCCACGCACCCCCCAGAAATTTTTCGGGGGGACGTCCCCGCAACTGGGGGTGGGCGTGGGGGGTTAGTCGAAAATTGACCAAAAATAGGGTGTTTTGGGCAAATTTTGTAAAATTTTCTAAATTTTTGGCTTAAAGTACTTACATGCATTATAGCGAGAAATACACGTTTTTAATTGTTTTATGGACTTTCTGACTAAATATTGACTTTATTCTGGACATAGAAACACCTGGACAATCAAGCTTTAGAGTTTAAAACTACTGTCTAATGTTAAAATTACTTCATGGTACGATGCTTATTAGTTTTGGCTATAACGTCTAAAACCAGGTCTGTGAGAACAAAAAAGTGTGTGTGGGTGTACGACAAAAAGTAGGCAGGCAGGTCTGCCTAAAACGGTAGAGGGGTTCGGTCTGAAAAAAATCGATTTGGGGGGAGAAATAAGAAAAATTTTCTAGGGGGGGGGTCGGCGAAAAATCGGTTTTTTGGTCAAAACAGTGAAAACTTTCTCAATTTTAAACTGCTCAGATTTCGCTACCCCCTTCCAAACTGTTGACCGAAAGTGGCAAAAAATCGAAAATTCACTTTTTAAGCAAAATATTAGGCCAAGTGTGGCCAAACTAAAATGGTCATTTTTTCAAGAATAGTCTCAAACTTTTAAAAATTATAGTCATGGGGGAAAAACCCACATTTTCGGATTTTGGCTGGAACTTATTTATTATAAGGGTTATCTGAGAACTTTATATACCATCGTACTTGGCGTACTTAGAACTTTCTTTTAAGTATATTTGCACTTCTCTAAGTTGTACCGTTAGAGCGGTATAATGCAAAAAGTATCGGGGAAAAAACCCAAATGGGGAGAGAAAACCCAAATGGGGGGAAAATAAACCCACCCCTCAC
>JASAND010031781.1:0-14069 GCA_030248195.1 Trissonchulus latispiculum | reverse complement strand
ACTGAATCTTAATCCTGTTAATCCGAATATATCTTTAACCCAAACAAGCGTCAACGAGGAATGAACAGCAACGAAGATGAAAGCAAGCCGGGAGGCGGCGTTCCACGGCCAAAGATGAAACGCCAGTTCGTGCATCCAGTTTTGGGAAAACGGTTCATGCCAATTACGGACGCCAAACCTCTGAAATATGTCATCCAGCGAGACGTGACCGGAAAAGGAAAACCGGACGCGAATCGATTTCTGAGTCCCCACCAGAAGCCAGGAGGGTCCTCCGCCCCGGGGGCCAGTGACCTCAGTGCCCACTCCCGCGACTCAGACAAAGAACCGTTGAGTCGATTCAACATTGACGTCGGCAGCGCTGATAGCGATATCAGCGGCTGCTCCTCGCCTCTGGGTCTACACCAGCCCGGCACCCTGCTAAAACCCAAAACGTCCATTTTAAAAATGAAGGAATCTTCACCGAAAAAATGTGTCCGAACCCCCCATCACACGGTCTCAGAACAGCTGCGCCTGGAACCAGAGAAAGAGCTGATCTTTAGACAGCCCCCGCCGGATCAATCCAGCGGAACCGGTGGAAAGGGTGAAACGGTACCGCTGAAACTGATCAACGCCATCGGAGAAGGGGGAGCCGGAAAACGATTGCTCTGTAAGGTACGAGTCACCAGCAACGAACTGTATCGAATTCGACCAGCCGTGGTCCTGCTGGAACCGGGCGCTTCGGAAACCGTCCGGGTAGAGCTGCAGTCCCAGTCGCAGCGACAGAAAGGAACGACAGCAGAGGCGAAATCGGCGGACATTGCCCGCACAAAGTCACAGAAGCAAGACTTCATTATGGTCAGTACGATGCCGGCCCCGCCCCATCTCACCACAGAGGCCTCTGAACAGGTCATGCGAAACAGTTTCAGCGCCAGCCCACCAGAACAGCAGACGCATCGACAGCTGATGATTAAATTTTCGTCATAGCTCTACATGTCATGTCAGTAATAAAAAATTGAACAAAATGGCAGAATTTTTAGGTAGATGGACTAAGAATGTCATTCTCTTAACAACCGCAAACATATATCTTGTAAATAATGTCATGTCACTAAAGATATTGAATAAAAAATGTTGAATTTTGAGGTAGATAGACTAAGAATAAGAATTTCATTCACTAAGTAATCTGATATAAAATTTTTGTTTCGGACAATGACGCAACAACTTACAACAAATCAGGATGTTTCCCATTTTTGCAGCGGTCACAAAACTGCTTCTCCAGTTCAGCAAGTTCTAGCTGGTCCAGCAGTGAAGGCAAATTTTTCTCCAAAACTTGTTTGGCTTTTCCCTCAAGAGCCATAGCAGTAACAATTATAAAATCTGAAACACTCAAAAACACCTCTTGACATTTGTGCTAACACAACTGTAAGTGAGCCAGAAACGTGGTAGCGTCTGGAGGGACCAAAGTGAAGTCAATGCAAAGTAAATTAATTGAGGTATATACCCAAATTTAAATTTTGAAATTTCATACCCTCTTAAAATTCTTAAAATTATGATCAACTGAACCAAAATTTGGGATAGGTACGTATGCTTTAGACCAAGCTGAGTTCAAATATTGTAAGACTTGATCTTTTGACACTTCAATAGTCTTCAAAAATCTTCAGTTTTGCTTAACATTTGTATCTGGGGGTTTTCTTGGGTGTAGAACACCGATCTAAGTCCTGATATAAAGTTTTTCGGATCTCTAACTTTATCCCCCCCAACAAAAGTTGGTCAAATTCAAAGGCTTAATTGCAAAAGATCAACAGAACTTCAGAGCATGATTTATATATACATCGTTGGAATGCTCGAGATGTGCTCTATTTAATGGTGTAAAGCAGTTTGCCGTAGCTTGCTGCTATAAAACGTTAGCTTAGCATATAAGCGCATACTGAGCTAACAAAAAGCTGAATCGAAAAACGGTTTCCAGATTCGTGCTCAGCGCCCCTGAAAAACCACCCTATACAAAGTTTTCAGCAAAATTTTTTCAAAAAAGTTTTGGTTCCCCTTGGTCCCCCCTTACCAAACAAAATTTAAAATTTGTTAATTTTTGATTCATAAGCCTCCAGTATGCGCCCATACCAAATTTCAAAGTTATTGGTAAAAGAAATAAAAAGTTATGGCTGGGGGGGGCGCAAGAGACTCTAAGTTTTTGGATTTCCCTCTAGGCCCACATTCCGAATTGAAAAAAATTTCATTTTCTCCGAAGTCGTGCTAAATAAAACGTCTTAGGCTTACCAACAGATACATACAGTTGAATTTCTTTGTTTTTCCAAATTTTGGAAGTATGAGTGACAAAAACATTGGACTATTTCAAAACAATGAGAAGCTATATATAACTTGTATTTTCAGCTTTTGTATTTTTCTAATACGGTTATTGTTTTTAAGTACTGTATGTAAATAACCATTTTTTCGTAACGTTAATTCTTCTTAATTTCTTCCAAATATCCATTTCTTCGCTACAAACGTTCTATAATTATTATTATCAGATTATTATCAAACAGTCTGTGTACAATAAAATGTTGGCTCCAGCGTAGTTTACATTTGGCTCTGTCAATAAAGGAATGATGTACAGAGAGGGTTATCTAATTGCCTAAATTGAAAAGAGTACAAAAGTGTTATTGTTTAATTAGATCAACATTTTCAGGTGTCTTGAGGTTAGCAATAGATTAATTTCTCTCGCATTTTGATTGGCTGAAAATGTGACAAACAATTTTTGGCGGGATCACTGGAGTACTATATAAGTAGAGTCTTTCTTAGAGTCAGTCACATTTCATTTCAGTTTATGATTTAGTATACGGTCTTGTATTGACAGTAATATTCCTTTAATATTAGTATGCGACTTTCCAGTAGTGAGTGTGCCACTCTGGTTTGATGTCTACGTTTAAATTCATCACCGGGTGCACATTCATTGCTGGATTTGTTGCGATATTGAGCAGATTTTGAATTCGAATTGATTGCATTTAATGATTCAATCCTATTCACTGATTGCTGTTAACGGACAGTGTCAGTTTAGCTGGGACGGACTGTAAATTTAGGTCTATCACAGTCAAACTGGCCTGCTCGTTGCAGCTAATTTTTGGGCTGCAAAATGGTATATTTGCTGAAATTTTGAGGGCAAAAAGCAGTGGCAAAACTTGTCTCTAGTTTTGTTTTGGCACTCTTTAGGCCTTCAAGGTTTCAGGAAAAGCAATTATGCGGAGTGAATGTTGGAGATTTTATTTCTGGATTGTGAATTTGGAGTCCGGCCGCCTGATTGGACTGGTGATATATTATCATGTTTTATATCACAGCCAATCTGGCGCCTGGATTTCAGAAAATTCGAGAATTTTGGAAGTATATATATGCAATTATATTTCTGCAATATTGGTTACTTACTGCTTTCGTATCTTGATCCTGGACACGTTGGTAATCTTGATGGGTGTTATTCATAGTCTTGCAGAATTTGTATGACATGACTAGAATAACACTCATTATGAACCAGCTTACGACATTGGACATTTTACTTGGAATTACAATTATATATTTATTGACGGTCTTTCGGACTCAACAGTGAACAATTTTGGAACTGGTTGGATAGTCTGTGTTGGAACTGTTGATCGGATCGGATGTTGAAACTGATAGTTTTTGAAACAGGTTTTGCTTTTTCGATAGTGACCAGAGGCGGACAGGTTACAAAAATGTCAATCTGCGAAAATGCTCAATCCAAAACGTAAGAAAAGGTACATTACGTAAGCAAAAAATTTATGAAATTTGGAAAACTTTGGAAAGCCGGGACAAGACCGGGTAGCAGCTCTTGACCGGGTGGCTGGTTTTTCTTAGGCTGGTGCGAGGCTGGGGCTGGGGCTGGTTTTTACCCACACCCGATGGTTGACGCTGTTTTGAAACGACATTGGTGTTGTCAGATGAAAATTTTCCTCCAACAAATGTCAGACGAAATTCTCGCATGTAAACGACTACGTAGCTGACTCAGCTCTGATCTGACAAGAAAATTTTTGTTGGATCACAATGGAATTTCCGTCTGATATCAGACGAAATTCTGTTTGCTCTGATATTTGTTCCATCTGATAAAATCAGATGGAAATTTGATAGTGTAAACCAGGCTTAAGTGCTAATTTAAAGTTGTTAAAATTTAATTGAAATTTTAAGTTCAAAGTTTTAAATGAATATTTTGCTTGGTAAACACTTATGAGTCCAATAAACAAATGCTAAAATAGAATGAAAAAAGAACGAAAAAAAACAAATGGAATGCTAAAATATACAGTATTCTAATAGAGCAACCAACTCTTGTTTCGTAGTATAGTTGCTACCGTACAACTGTAGAATCTGGAATTATCCAGAATTCCGCAAAGTTTCGGGAAAACTTTCACCATATATTTCAGTTTTAATGACATGTTTAGGAATTTTGCAGAATTTTTGAAAGTTTTAGTAATTCTGCAGAATTCCTAATTCTACATTTACGGTGACACTACTTTGGTAAAACAAGGATGCGTAAATTGGATAAATAGTTTTTCACAATATTATATAAACTAAAATGTTGAAACTTCTAAACTTTTAATTCTATTGCGGACGTTGAAAATAGTTTCGAGTCAATGCAGGGATTGTGCGTTGTCCAGGGGCCAATGTTATCAAAAGGGTTCAATTTTTGTCAAGTTCACCCATTTTAGGATTCAACCCTAAAATTTTCGGGTTGGCTAAACCCCGATGCTCAACCCTATGTTATCATTGTTTTCTTTGTTATTTTCAGAAAGCACTAAAGTAGCCTTTCCTTTGAGTCTCTAGCCAACGATCCGCTGTTACCGCTATATACGCTAGTTTATCACAAATGGCACAATACCAAGCAAACAGAGATTGGGATGGAACAGTAATGCATAAGCTTGCTGAAACAAAGCTTAAATAAATCCCATTGTTTACAATAATGCCCTCATATATTACGACTGGAGGTATGAGATATATATTTTAAACTTTCTTTAAAAGACCAAAGAATAAAACTAATAGATACGTACATTTAAATGTTCTTTTAAAAATATAAAAATGTATTGTAAAACTAGGGTATGGGTAAAACCCGGCCCCGGCTCCGGCGCACCTGGGTAAAACACGGCCCCGGCCCCGGCGCATGCATTTGTTTTAGGTGGGCAAAACACGGCCCCGGCCCCGGCGCAGGGTAAAACCCGGCTCCAATGTTCAGAAAACCCGGCGCAGTTAAACACGTGCATATATATATGTGTGTATTATGCATGCAAATACAGAATACAACTCCTTGAAACAATGGAAATGTATATTATCACATTGTTTTGTTTTCATTATGATTTTTTCAGCTAAGTCGCGTAATTATACACATTTTTTCTTATCTTTCTTATCAAACATTTGCATATAATGAAATAAAGGCATAGCAAGATTTGAATTTATTTTTACCATACATCACGAAGTTTTAAAACAATTTGAAACAATATTTAGAAACAATAAGTAATTAAAAAGCATTCAAGAAATTTTGTTGACACAGCTGCACCAAGAAAATGACGATAAACTTAAATTTTAAAATTCAAAAATTATTAACTTGTTAAGTTAACTATGGGGAGTAAGACATACCAAAATTTTCCAGTTCTCCTTGATGTCCCCCTTAAAAAAAGTAAAACAAATTTTTTAAACTTTAGGAATGTCTTAGGAATTAATAATATCAAGAGTACATAATAGATGACAACAGAGTAGACAAGTATGAGTATGACAACAGGCAGGCTCTCTGTTATCAGAGCAAAAACTATGCTATGCGCGCTATCGGCTAACCCCCCCCCACAAATTGACCCCCTCTCACATCGCCCCTATATGGGTACATAGTTCCAAACGGGGGTCGCTCACTCGCTTAGTATGTTTTCTACATGCATATGTTAAACATACACGCTTGTACCCTGTTCCCAAATTAGGCCTCGGTTAATTATAACGTGCAATTATGCAAAGCAGTGAGCGACCCCCGTTTGGACCCCGTACCCATATAGGGGCGGAGTGAGAGAGGGCGGAGTCAATTTGTGGGGGGGGGCAGGGGCGCACATAAGGGGGGGGCGGGGGGGGGGGCGGCTCCTCCCCCCGAAACCAGATGTAAAGGGAAATTTTTATTGTCCGCGCGCAGCGCGGACTTAAAATTTCAAAAATTTTCGCGCCTTCGGCGCGAAATTTACCTCACTTTTGCTTAATTTACCCTTATTTCAGCGTTTTAAACCTTTCAATAGCAACTTTTTAAACTTTTTCAAAAATTTTCGCGCCTTCGGCGCGAGATTTTTCCTATTTTTGCTGAATTTACGCTTATTTTTGCATTTTGAACGTTGTTGTCCAGAATTTTTCAACTCTGGGGGGCGATGCCCCCAGACCCCCCAAATTTTTCTGAGGTCCGCCCCCCCTGAAAAAAGTTCCTACGTGCGCCACTGGGGGGGGGTTAGCCGATAGCGCGCATAGCATAGTTTTTGCTCTGATAACAGAGAGCCTACCTGTTGTCATACTCTTATCTATTATGTACTCTTGATAATATTAAATAATTTTGGATCTTTTGCGCTTTCCCCCTCAGCCCTAGCTTTTGATTTTTTTGGCCAATAACTTTGAAATTTGGTGTGGGTGCATACTGGAGGCTGGTGAATTCAAAAATTTAAAAATTTTAAAATTTAAAAAATTTTTAAAAAATTTTAAATTTTTGTTTGGTAAGGGGGGACCAAGGGGAACCAAAAACTTTTTGAAAAACATTTTGCTGAAAACTTGCATACAGGAGTTTTCTGGGGTGCTGAGCACGAATCTGAAATCCGTTTTTCGATTCAGCTTTTCGTTAGCTCAGTATAAGCTAAAGTTGTACGCTTAACATGTAAGTTTATACTGAGCTAACGAAAAGCTGAATCGAAAAACGGATTTCAGATTCGTGCTCAGTACCCCAGAAAACCCCTATATGCAAGTTTTCAGCAAATTGTTTTTCAAAACATTTTTTGGTTCCCCTTGGTCCCCCCCTTACCAAACAAAAATTTAAAATTTTTTAAAATTTTAAAATTTTTGAATTTACCAGCCTCCAGTATGCACCCACACCAAATTTCAAAGTTATTGGTCAAAAAAATCAAAAGTTAGGGCTGGGGGGGAAAGCGCAAAAGATCCATAATTTTAAGCGTTTTAATCGGTTCTTATAAAATATAATTCATATATTTCAAAATTATTTATTTTCATAAGTACCAACCATGAATTAATACAAAATGGCTACAAAAGGTTGTTTAACACACTGTAAAGTATAAAACTCAACTCATAAACTACGCCTTAAATCTTTACACATAAGCGTAGTTACACATACACGTACACCTCTGTATCCTACGTAAGAATTTACACTGTAAGTGCGCCGGGCCAGTGCGCCGGGTTTTACCCACTTATTAAACTCTGTGTGCGCCGGGCTGGGGCCGGGGCCGGGTTTTACCCAGACCCTAAAACTAGAAGGAATCACTGAGCAGGGTTGAGATTTAGCCATTTCAACCCGAAAATCAACCCAAATTTTCAACCCTAATATAATGATAGCACTGGGTTGGAACGCAACCCCAATTTCAACCCCACCCTGTTGTTTCAACCCGGGTTTATTCAACCCTGTTTTGATAACACTGGGTCGAAGTTTTCAACCCCAATCTCAACCCGGGTTGACGCTTCAACCCGGGTTGAGATGCTTGATAACATCGGCCCCGGATGGGGTGGGGGTGCGTGCCCGTACTGCCGTTTACACAGTAATTGTTTGATTCCTTAACACTCATAATAGAAATTTATTTATAATATTTAATATATAACACTACTATATACATTTTTAAGCAAAATCGACGGCAAAACATTTTTCGGTTTCCATTGGTCCCCCTTTGCCTAGCGGTACTCAAGGTTAGCCTAGCGGCACTCAGAGCTTGCCTGGCGGTACTTTCAGTGGATCTTTTGCGCTTCTCCCCTCAGCCCTAACTTTTGATTTTTTGACCAAGAACTTTGATATTTGGTGTGGGTGCATACATAGGCGGGTGAATTCAAAAATTCAAAAATCTTAAAAGTTTTTAAATTATTAAAATTTAAATTTTTGTTTGGTAAGGGTGGAACAAGGGGAACCAAAAACTTTTTTGAAAAAATTTTGCTGAAAACTTGCAGGGGTTTTCTGGGGCTGAGCACGAATCTGAAATCCGTTTTTCGATTCAGCTTTTCGTTAGCTCAGTATAAGCTTACATGTTATAAGCTAACAACTTTATTCCGTGTTCCCCCCTTACCAAACAAAAATTTAAATTTTAAAAATTTTAAAATTTTTGAATTCACCCGGCTCCAGTATGCACCCACACCAAATTTCAAAGTTATTGGTCAAAAAATCAAAAGTTAGGGCTGGGGAGGAAAGCGCAAAAGATCCCTTTCAGTTTGTCTAGAACTACTAGTGGTTTGCCTAGCGAAAAAAGGCCGGCGGAGCACCCAGGAGCAGAGAACTTTTCAAGTCATACCTTTTGAGGATTTTTACGCAGCACTCCTGCAAACAAAAGAACTAAGGCTCGACACGTCTTCACGCACGCAAACATGCACAAACTGGTCAAACTCCAACAAGTAATAGAAATTCATTTTGGCATGCCAACAAACACGTAGTAGTAGACATATTACCTAGCTCGGACAACTCGAAATTTTTGAAAAACAAAGAGGGAATGATAGCCATCTCAAGGAAAAGGATTCCCATCTCAGTCGATTAATTCGAGATCATGATTGATTGTAGAGACTTGATCAGCTTACTCGTAGAAATGATCGTTCTTATAATATGTAGATTTATTCGTTCTCGTAACTATCTATATTGTAATGGTGAGACTCGATTAGATTAGCCTAGCAGCAGAAAACAGATTAAGACGAAGATAACAAGAAGTCATATGCCAGATACAGGGTTCGATAATTCTTACACTAATCAGTCACTGCACACAAACAAGTGACCCGAACTTTGTTCAATGTATGCATTTCTCTATCACAGGTAATTTTCTGAGAAATCATTTCCTACTCGGACGGAGACTACTAATCCTACAAAAGTAACAAAACTCAATCTCAACCGAATAGAAAACTAACTTTACTTCCTGTTGAAACAGGTCCCTACAATTCAGCTAACAAACCACAGTCAGGAAACAACCGTTTACTGTTGATTCACAAAAACAAATGGTGTTTCTGCACACAAAGGAAATGCACAGTTTAAATTAAATAAGTCTAACTAAACAGAAATATCCCTATACATAACAACTATATATCTAATTACATAAACGAGACTGAGAAATCTACAAAAAACAATATAGACAGAAGAAAAACAGGAAACAAACGGCCAATGCAAAAACAGAATATATAAGTTTTAAAAACACAGTTTACATTACAATAGATGGACCAAACAGCTACTGAGTTTTAGCGCAGCTACTAATAAACATACTAAAAACTAACATGAAATATGACTACTACTATAGCACGCCAACAGCACACGCAGCATGACAAACGGTAGTATGAAATCTATTACTAGGATACAGAGGTGGAGGTGTATGTTATTGTAGCTACGCTTATGTGTAAAGATTTAAGGCGTAGTTTGTGAGTTGAGTTTTATACTTTACAGTGTGTTAAACAACCTTTTGTAGCCATTTTGTATTCATTCATGGTTGGTACTTATGAAAATAAATAATTTTGAAATATATTAATTATATTTTATAAGAACCGATTAAAACGCTTAAAATTATGGATCTTTTGCGCTTTCCCCCCCCCCAGCCCTAACTTTTGATTTTTTTGACCAATAACTTTGAAATTTGGTGTGGGTGCATACTGGAGGCTGGTAAATTCAAAAATTTTAAAATTTTAAAAAATTTTAAATTTTTGTTTGGTAAGGGGGGACCAAGGGGAACCAAAAAATGTTTTGAAAAACAATTTGCTGAAAACTTGCATACAGTGGTTTTCAGGGGTGCTGAGCTCGAATCTGAAATCAGTCTTTCGGTTCAGCTATTCGTTAGCTCAGTATAAGCTTATATGTTAAGCGTACAACTTTAGCTTATACTGAGCAAACGAAAAGCTGAATCGAAAAACGGATTTCAGTTTCGTGCTCAGCACCCCAGAAAACTCCTGTATGCAAGTTTTCAGCTAAAATGTTTTTCAAAAAAAGTTATTGGTTCCCCTTGGTCCCCCCTTACCAAACAAAAATTTAAAATTTTTTAAAATTTTTTAAATTTTAAAATTTTTAAATTTTTGAATTCACCAGCCTCCAGTATGCACCCAAAATTCAAAGTTATTGGCCAAAAAAATCAAAAGCTAGGGCTACATTGGTGAAAGCGCAAAAATCAAAAATTATTTAATATTATCAAGAGTACATAATAGATAAGAGTATGACAACAGGCAGGCTCTCTGTTATCAGAGCAAAAACTATGCTATGCGCGCTATCGGCTAACCCCCCCCCCAGTGGCGCACGTAGGAACTTTTTTCAGGGGGGGCGGACCTCAGAAAAATTCTGGACAACAACGTTCAAAATGCAAAAATAAGCGTAAATTCAGCAAAAATAGGAAAAATTTCGCGCCGAAGGCGCGAAAATTTTTGAAAAAGTTTAAAAAGTTGCTATTGAAAGGTTTAAAACGCTGAAATAAGGGTAAATTAAGCAAAAGTGAGGTAAATTTCGCGCCGAAGGCGCGAAAATTTTTGAAATTTTAAGTCCGCGCTGCGCGCGGACAATAAAAATTTCCCTTTACATCGGGTTTCGGGGGGGGGGGCGGCCGCCCCCATCAACCCCTGCCCCCCACAAATTGACTCCGCCCTCTCTCACTCTGCCCTATATGGGTACGGGGTCCAAACCGGGGTCGCTCACTGCTTTGCATAATTGCACGTTATAATTAACCGGGGCTGAATTTGGGAACAGGGTACAAGCGTGTATGTTTAACATATGCATGTAGAGAAACATACTAAGCGAAATTGGTAACCCCGTTTGGAACTATGTACCCATATAGGGCGATGTGAGAGGGGGTCAATTTGTGGGGGGGTTAGCCGATAGCGCGCCCTTTATAGTTTTTGCTCTGATAACAGAGAGCCTGCCTGTTGTCATACTCATACTTGTCTACTCTGTTGTCATCTAATATGTACTCTTGATATTATTGATTCCTAAGACATTCCTAAAGTTTAAAAAATTTGCTTTACTTTTTTAAGGGGGACATCAAGGAGAACTGGAAAATTTTGCACTTTTTTAATTTCTATAAAAAAATGGAAAAGTGGATAATTTTTGAATTTTAAAATTTAAGTTTATCGTCATTTTCTTGGTGCAGCTGTGTCAACAAAATTCTTTTAGTCGTTTTTAATTACTTATTGTTTCTAAATATTGTTTCCAAATTGTTTTAAAAACTTCGTGATGTATGGTAAAAATTAAATTCAAATCTTGCTATGCCTTTATTTTATTGAGTATGTAAATATGTAGATAAGAAAGATAAGAAAAAATGTGGATAATTACGCGACTTATTGAAAAAATCGAGGATGAAAAAAACAAAACAATGTGATAATATACATTTCCATTGTTTCAAGGAGTTGTTCGTATTTCTGTACTTACAAAAATAATACATATATATATACTCAAGCTGAATCGCGGCTAAGTTTTCTAGAAATTATTGAATAAGGGTTTTACCCCGCGCCGGGGCCGGGGCCGTGTTTTGCCCACCGAAAACAAATGTATGTACAAAGCCGGGGGCCGTGTTTTACCCAGGTGCGCCGGAGCCGGGGCCGGGATTTACCCGATACCGAAGTTTTTATAATACATTTTTATATTTTTTAAAAGAACATTTAAATGTATGTCTCAGTTAGTTGTCATCTTTGGTGATTTAAAGAAAAGTTTAAAAGGTATTCCTCATACCTCCAGTCGTAATATATGAGGGCATTATTGTAAACAATGATTTATTTAAGCTTTGTTTCAGCAAGCTTATGCATTACTGTTCCATCCCAATCTCTGTTTGCTTTGGTATTGTTAGCTTGTGATAAACTAGCGTATATAGCGGTAACAGCGGATCGTTGGCTAGAGACTCAAAGGAAAGGCTACTTTAGTGCTTTCTGAAAATAACAAAGAAAACAATGATAATATATTGAGAGACGGGGTTTAGCCAACCCGAAAATTTTAGGGTTGAATCCTAAATGGGTGAATTTGACAAAAATTGAACCCTTTGATAACATTGGCCCCTGGACAACGCACAATCCCTGCATTGACTCGAAACTATTTTCAACGTCCGCAATAGAATTAAAAGTTTAGAAGTTTCAACATTTGAGTTTATATAATAATGTGAAAAACTATTATCCAATTTACGCATCCTTGTTTTACCAAAGTAGAGACACCGTAACTGTAGAATTAGAATTCGCAGAATTACTAAAAATTTCAAAAATTCTGCAAAATTCCTAAACATGTCATTAAAACTGAAATATATGGTGAAAGTTTTCTCCGAAACTTTGCGGAATTCTGGATAATTCCAGATTCTACAGTTGTACGGTAGCAACTATACTACGAAACAAGAGTTGGTTGCTCTATTAGAATACTGTATATTTTAGCATTCCATTTGTTTTTTTTCGTTCTTTTTTCATTCTATTTTAGCATTTGTTTATTGGACCCATAAGTGTTTACCAAGCAAAATATTCATTTAAAATTTTGAACTTAAAATTTAAATTAAATTTTAACAACTTTAAATTAGCACTTAAGCCTGGTTTACACTATCAAATTTCCATCTGATTTTATCAGATGGAACAAATATCAGAGCAACAGAATTTCGTTCGATATCAGACGGAAATTCCATTGTGATCCAACAAAAATTTTCTTGTCAGATCAGAGCTGAGTCAGCTACGTAGTCGTTTACATGCTATAATTTGCCCATTTGTTGGAGGAAAATTTTCATCTGACAACACCAATGTCGTTAAAACAAAGCGTCAACCATCGGGTGTGGGTAAAAACCAGCCCCAGCCCCAGCCTCGCACCAGCCTAAGAAAAACCAGCCACCCGGTCAAGAGCTGCTACCCGGTCTTGTCCCGGCTTTCCAAAGTTTTCCAAATTTCATAAATTTTTTGCTTACGTAATGTACCTTTTCTTACGTTTTGGATTGAGCATTTTCGCAGATTGACATTTTTGTAACCTGTCCGCCTCTGGTCACTATCGAAAAAGCAAAACCTGTTTCAACAACAAATCAGTTTCAACATCCGATCCGATCAACAGTTCCAACACAGACTATCCAACCAGTTCCAAAATTGTTCACTGTTGAGTCCGAAAGACCATCAATAAATATATAATTGTAATTCCAAGTAAAATATCCAATGTCGTAAGCTGGTTCATAATGAGTGTTATTCTAGTCATGTCATACAAATTCTGCAAGACTATGAATAACACCCATCAAGATTACCAACGTGTCCAGGATCTAGATACGAAAGCAGTAAGTAACCAATATTGCAGAAATATAATTGCATATATATACTTCCAAAATTCTCGAATTTTCTGAAATCCAGGCGCCAGATTGGCTGTGATATAAAACATGATAATATATCACCAGTCCAATCAGGCGACCGGACTCCAAAATTCACAATCCAGAAATAAAAAAATCTCCAACATTCACTCCGCATAATTGTTTTTCCTGAAACCTCCAAGGCCTAAAGAGTGCCAAAAACAAAAACTAGAGACAAGTTTTGCCACTGCTTTTTGCCCTCAAAATTTCAGCAAATATACCATTTTGCAGCCCAAAAATTAGCTGCAACGAGCAGGCCAGTTTGACTGTGATAGACCTAAATTTACAGTCCGTCCCAGCTAAACTGACACTGTCCGTTAACAGCAATCAGTGAATAGGATTGAATCATTAAATGCAATCAATTCGAATTCAAAATCTGCTCAATATCGCAACAAATCCAGCAATGAATGTGCACCCGGTGATGAATTTAAACGTAAACATCAAACCAGAGTGGCACACTCACTACTGGAAAGTCGCATACTAATATTAAAGGAATATTACTGTCAATACAAGACCGTATACTAAATCATAAACTGAAATGAAATGTGACTGACTCTAAGAAAGACTCTACTTATATAG